>JAMZAV010016082.1:0-30793 GCA_024449915.1 Sweltsa coloradensis | reverse complement strand
AAACACTCGTAAATGTGACTCAAGAGGCATAGATTCAATATAGACATAGATCTCCTACCACCAGTATTAGCCTGAGACATAATTAGTTTGTATAGCTTAAGATTATTTGTTTGCTATGCACTTTTCCTAACATCCTTCAGGTTGTGAGGCACGAAGGTAGAATACCCAGTTGTTGGCATACTTTGTTTTCTGTGACCTTTTAAAAAATATGCTAGAGCTTATGTCAGGCAGGAACAAGGAAAACCTATTTTTTAATTATCTTGGTTAGTTTTATATTTTACTCTTGGCACTCCTGAAAGTACTTTACTTTACACACAGTGGTGAAATGTTGCTTTACTGAATAGTAACAAAGCAAGTTCATGGCTTAAGACAGAAATAATAAAAAAGCTTACTGAACCTTGACACTTACTTTTGTGCACAACCATGAAGATTATTTGAAGACACAATGATGATTTTGATTCATATTTAAATAATGATTATGCATTATTTTGTTCTCATAACGGTGAATGGGCCACTTACTTGAAACGAACGCCTTCTCCAGAGCCAAGCTATCAGTCATACTGAATGGTTCCCACAGAGCCTTAATATCCCTCTCCTTCTTGTAGAACCAATGGTGGTATACTGGACGGTACATCACAGACTGAGCCTTAAAATACCAACAAAACATTGTTCTTAGTCTTTCCAAAATTATCAATGATAAATACATTGCCATAGTAAGATAGCAATAACTCAACTGCCATCTACTTTCATTCCTGCAGTAGGAAGGTGATAGCCATGGATACATTTGCAACAAACTAAATGAGTTTTTTACTGTTACCTATTTTAAGACAAGAATTGAAGGGAAATATTAAGGATTACTGAATCAAGGTTATTTTTGTATAAATTAGGCTACCATTTTAGCCTAAGTGATTCTTAATAAATATTAAAAAAACACACACACAAACTGAAGAAAAATACAGTAGCCTGTACAATAGGCTCCACTAAACAATAACTGACCTAGGCTCTAATATAGTATTACCTGTACTTACAAGTTATAATGTGATTTTATGTATGAATTGAAAAATACACAAACAGATACATTATTTATTTACTTAGTATTTCATTTCTATTTTTAACAGTTTAAAAAAATAAAATAACATGAATAACTCTTAAGAGCCTAAGGCAAAATAGGTGAAGTATACCACCTACCCCAAGTGGTATCTACAAGCCAAAACATTGTGTAAGCGTATATAACTGGTACAATTGATGAAATTGGGTATTTCTCATCTTCAATGAGCTAGTCATCTAATTTGATCATTCTTTTATCTATTATAAAGTTGGTTAGATTGAGTCCACTCATTTCTGAAACCTCCACTTTGTGTGGAAGCTGAAACAAAAAGCTGTAATGTGTACTACCTTTAGTTGATTTATTTAAATTAACAAGAGTTTAAAGCAAAATCCTAGTTTTAATAGTATTACGGTCAGGCGCGTCGGAACGTTTTGAAAGTTGGGGGGGGCAAACCTGGTGCAGCTGGGGTCTGGGGCGAAGCCCCAGCCGCCGGAGGCCCTTTCGCCGATGGTGAAATAATTTTTCACTATACTACAGTTATTTCGTCATGTTTTAACTGCACCCGGACTCTGTAAACGATGTTTTACATCAGCTATCTGCGATCTAAAAACTCAAAAAATGAACGTGAAGTGGCCCATTTTAATAAATTAAAACCTAATTTTGTATGTAATGACAAAGCATACAGGCAAACATATTTGTTTAATGTTTTACCCTCTTCTTTAAAAAAAAAATACTAACTGAAGGCTGTTTAGTACGTTTCATATTTAAAATTACGATATCAATTTAATCTTTAACACCATTAAACACGAAACAGTGACAAACACTACACACACTTACACTTCAGACTACACTATTTATATTATAAGAGGAATAATCTTCCCACTTGCCACTTCGCTACAATCACTACACCACTCCAAAGATGACTTTACGCATAACGATGCGACACGAGGGAACCAAATCCCAACTTGCGTCTGCCAATAACTCTAGCAAATCATTCAAAGGGATGTTTGGATTAGACGTGAGTCTGAGTCACGTGTCCACTCTCATTGAAGTGAGTGACGAACACACAATACAAGACTGGTGGCTGGTTATAAAGATAGTCAGCATGGGGTACGTCAGCCAAAATAACATTCCTGCTATTGTTGGGTTGTTTCTTCCTGGAAATGAATTGTTGACAGATCATCCGATGTTGCTTTCCCAAAAAGTAGAGTAGAAATCTTGATTTTTCAACTCTAAAATCTGCCCCCCTATGCCCCCATGGCATGAAAGTTAGGGGGGGGCAATGCCCCCTTGCCCCCCCCCTGTTCCGACGCCACTGATTACGGTATTAGTTTTTTGAACATTTATATGGCTTCTTTATATTTGGAGCACATTGTTTGCACAAATAATGATTGTGAATTCTATTCACATGTTAATGTAAAAAATAGTTTGTCGACCAATTCTTTAATGAATAAATCACTGTTAGGCCTACATATCGAATCGGAACAAATCTCTGAAGTGTAAGAAGTCAGGGACAGCGCGTTAAAAACTTAAAACGTTACAGCGCCTCTACAAGCAATAAGTAGATATGATAGCAAACATTAACCTTCTAAGAACCACATGGTTACATTTCAAAATGTTGGTTTACATATGGACAATGGATTGAGCATTGCCCAAACACACAACAAACATAGGGTATAGGCCTACAATGATTAAAGGTACCTAATTTTGAAATGGTATCTTATTTATCTAATAATTACTTTGTATGCCTCCAATGAAGTGTTAAATGTGACTTATTGTTCACACAGTACATACATACCAAATTAGTGAAAGAGGGTGGCAGCACCATTTCAGACGAATCAAGCTCAGCCACAGAAGGTGAAGAGTGGTAGATGGCTGGACCAGAGCTTGGCAGCTGCGTGGGAGTCATTGTGGCCGCCATCGACAGTGGAGACGGAGGTCCGACTGGCGAATACGGGGTCAGTATAGAACTGTTGCCGAAGGAAGTGGAAGAAAGTGGCACACTGGGAGTGTAAGAAGGGATAGGAGACGCTACACTCGGAGCGTTGAAAGATGGAATAGCATTAGTTCCCTCGGGTGGAGGAGGAAAGGAAGGGCTACTAGACGGGATGCTGAATGTTGTTATTGGGGTTGTAGTGAGGGTAGATACAGGAGTGCTGAAGGTGGAGATCGGGGAAATACTCAAGTCGGGGACAACTGGAGCGAAGGCAGTGACAACGGGGGTGGATCGAGACAATCCGGGAGGCTGGGCGTACACCGGTCTCTTCTGGCTAAGACGATAGGTGTTGGTTGTTCCAGCTGGAAACAAGCGTAATTGTCACAACAAACAAATGGACATCTAATAAACATACAAGGTTGCATCTTAGTAGGCATATAACTCATATTTTGAACAAAGAACAAGCAAAACTTAAAATTCCAACGAATTTATTTGAGAATTAATGATAGTATAACTAAAATAGCAGTAAATGATGTGTTCTATTAGTACTATTACTATTAGGCACTACTCAAATCTCACGCAAATCTCAAATTGTAATAATGCAGTGATTTTGTGTGAAGTAGGCCTAGCAATATGTAGTCTAATTTTTTCCCAATTGATATTGTGTGCCCGTCAAGTGTACCAATCATATAACTATGCAATGTTCAAATCTATTGTATGTGCATTTGAAAAACAAAAACAAAATATTTGGAAAGTCTCTTAATTGACAGTTGGCTGGTTACTTGTTCTTGAAAATAATACAAATATTTACTCTTGTGAAGGCAGTTACTGAATATAATCCAAGTCAGAAAGTTCACTAACAAAGCGGGAAACAATACATACAATCATACTAATATTTAGGCTGTCTACCCTAATGAGCAACTTGTTTGTTTATTTGAATATGTGCTAGTCTTTCATAGAGGAAAAGATAATCTTGAATTTTATTTGAGTGTCAATAAATTGAAAAAAATACAACTCAGCCAACCCATAACCTAGACTATATACCACTCAATGAATGCTGTAGGCCTACAGTAGGCTAGCCTATGCAAATATAAAAATATCAGAGAAAAGGTGGACTCACCTAATGGAGCAACGGTAGCGACTGGCAGTGGGATTGGGGGCACGTGTTGTGGGGGGCAGACACCTATGGGGGGTGTGGCTGCCGGGGGGAGGCGGCTGTAATCGTAGGGAGAGGCAGAAGGTGACGGATGAAACAAGGGCGGGGTAGGATTAGGAGAGAGATGAGCTCCCTGGTTCGCAGGGGTCGGATTGAAGAAAGATGGCGGCTCGCTCACAGGAGCCGACGTTTGATAATGTGATGTGGGCCCATGTTGTTGCAAGTTAAATGAGCTAGTTGGGGGCACGTTATTGGAGAATAATTGAGTGTGATGAGGTTGGGATGCCCCTTGGAAGGCAGCCGTGTCAAATGGCCGCGCTCCGGGTGGTGCGTTTGAGAATATCTGGGTATTAGTTGGCTGGGTAGCTCCTTGGTAGGTAGAAAGGGGTGGCGGCTGAAACTGGGACTGCGGGAACACACTCCCACCGCTGAATGGTCCGGCAGAGTAGCCTTCGGGTGGTTTAGTCGGTGATGGAAGCTTGAAGTCTATCTCTTGCAAGCTGCTCGGGACTGTGTTTAGCGTTGGCTCGGCGTGTGTGGTGATGGGAGGCCGATTCACACTCGGATGAGTCGACTGAGAGAATGTTGAAGAGGCAGGTGCATCTTGGCCCAAGAAGCTGTCATGTTCTCCAACATCTATAACAAAAGACAGACAAAGTTTAATTCCAATGTAATGAAATCGATTGTATTATATCTGCCAAGTCTTTTCCACTATTCATGATATTTTTAGGACTCAACCCAATCTACCAATCATTTTAATGTGTAACACAAGTAAATGAGCATAAAATATCAGCAGCCATAATGGAAAACATTGTAAGTGCCGACGAATTTACGGTAAAGAAGTTCAGGCAGAGCGTTCACCCACTATCCCTCTGACCACACCCAGATTGCATAACTTCGGTGTTCGAGTGAAAACCGGCTAAGCGACCGGGGCTAAACCGCAAAATTGGATAGTAGACATAGAAGTGGAAACAAATGGCTTTACAGTCACACTTTTCAAAAAATTACTTTCAAATAATTTTAAAACTTTGATTTCCAGGATTTTGGAATTTATTAAAAAATGCAAAATTGAGCAATCAGTGAAATGTGGTTTATTACATTATGATAAGGACAGTTTACGAATGTAGGGCTGTCCATGCTATATTGACAACAATTCAAAGTTTCACATACATCGCATTCTTCTTGGCTGAGCAAATAGCTATAGGTGAGCTGCGAGACTTTTAATAACGAAAATTGTAGGTTATCAGTAGCTCGCGTCTGTCGTACATACAGCAGCAAATTGAAAAGCAGGGTAAAGCACAAGACTGATTCCGGAGGTCCCGGGTTCGAATCCCGCCACCGGAAATCCTGACTGGATTTTGTTTCGAGTCGTAAAGGGATTGAGCTTAGGCGTCGGGACGCATTTCCATATAAAAACCGAATCAGCTTTTGGAGATTTCCTTCATAATTGCCGAAATTCCAAAATACACCTGAAAATGGGCATGCATTGCAGGTTTTCCACGAGAAATTAAAAATAAATAAATATATAAGAATATATAGATAGGTTTTCGCGGCCCGTCGCGTATGTACAATACTAGGTTCTTGGGTAAAACCGCGTCGAAATGATGAACCAGTGCAGAGACTGGGCGTCCACCGACGTTTCGTCTGAACTACGTCAGACATCTTCAGGGTGACTGTGACTTCACGAAGGTTGAAGCCACAGTGAAGTCACAGTCACACAACAGAACAGAACAGTAGCACTGCATTGCTAGTTGGACATCTGTAGCTTCGACATAAGATCTTGGTCATCTCTAAAGGATTTTCCTTACACTGATTGTACAGTAGTCGCACTGCAAACGTTGATTTCATGGTGAGCAAATTGCTCTATGCTTTTAGAATGATAACTAACATTAGTTGCAATTATAACAAATTATTATTTTGCAATCAGCAGCATCAAAAAGACTATAACTGCTCGTAGCAACCAAGGATGTAGCAACCATGACAGAAGGGGGAAACAAAATTATTAGATAAAATAACAATTCGTAAATTACAACTATTTCAATCCGTATTCTTGTACTGGGATAAAAGTGAGGTTTATAAAATGCACAAGTAGCAAGTAGCACAAGTGTAGCACAACACAAAGTAGCCCAAGTATTGTGGAAACAGCGCCGCGATCTGTCTCATTACAAATGGGAAGTTAAAGTTTCGCTACGAATTCCATATTGCGAACAATTAATGTAGGGCAAAAGTATATTCAATTGATCGATCAAGTAACCACGTGACAATTGCGTGCAAACTTCCATGTCTGTTCATGTCGACATGCAGCTCATCTTCGCGGCAGGGAGTCCAGTCAGGCAAGCCTCATATCGCCTAGTCGAGGGAAATAGACCAACTCGGCACACTATGCCTCAAGTAAAAATATACAATATATCTATCCCCGTAAGGTAGGGATGGGAAAAAGCGTTTAATTTCCTAAACGTTTAACCCCTTGAAATTTTCGCATTTAAACTATTAAACGTTTTAAGCCCTATTTTCAAAAAAAAAAAAATACAAATTTTGTACTTATGACCTGCCGACGAGTAATTAACAACGGTTTTATTCTCACACTCGCATTTCATGACCCGGCACTTCCACCATGTGTAACAGACAAGATGCCTTAAACAGCATGGGACCCGGCACCTCCACCAAACTTACGCACTTTTAGAAAATTTTCGGCCTAATTTGTTAGCCTGTGTTTGTGTAGGCTCCGAAAGTAATAACAAACTAACATTTTGTTTATTTAAAAAAAAAAAAAAAACTATCACGTTTACACGTTTACATAAAACTCTAAACGTTTAAACAATACATGCACGTTTACCCATCCATACGGCGTCAGGGGTGTAGCCACATCGCGAATTAGTCACTCCCATATTCTGCCACAACATTTCTTGTCTAATAAATTAGAGTTATCATCACTTGGTGCACTGCTTAGTCAAAAGTAGATTCATCTCCCTTCTGGCAATCAACCTTCAAACCACAGACGTAGGGTACCTACCAAACTGATTTAATTGCAAACCTTCGTTTGCTGCTTCCCTATGAAAGTCGTAATTGATGAGTATAATTATCATGACTGACCGATTGCGAAATGGTGTTTAACAAGGTTGACTTCTGAGCCAAGAATATGCTAAAATATTTTTGCATATAAACATGTGGTAAGTAGCATTGAGTATAGCACCTTTGTTAGTAGTGTAGTGTTTGCAATTCGCATTGTAACTTTTGTTTTGTTTGCTAAAATGTGCTGTAAGTTTGTAAGGCGAGCTGTCTTAACATTCAGCATTCATTGTCATGACTTTTGTAGGTTCCAAAATGGCTCATGCGGCTAGAGCGCAAAGTGTAATGCATATGGAACCAAGGAGCAAGGGTTCAATTGACCCGTAAGGCACATTTTTTTGTAATTGAACATCATCCTCAGCTACCACCACTCATCGTCTCTTTTTGTATAATTACATAATGATTTTAACTTTTTTTATCGTTGTAATAATCTAAACAAAATGACAAATAATTATACCACCACACAAAACTAATGAACACATAAACAAGTTTAATTACATTCGTCATAATGTAGCAACTGCACTAATTAAAGTTGCATCAACAACAAGGAAAAACGAACATTCACATTCGTTTACATCAAATTCGTCGAAAACTGATTCACGGCCTGACTAGACAAACTGCCCAGTGTGTGGACGTCTGAATCTCTTAGTCCCAGAGCATCTAGTTGGGAAACGGGACAGGAAATTAGCACTAACCACAATAAGGGGGCCGGCTCACACTATCAGCTCTATGTCATCCACTAGTTTCGTAACAAGAATGGGAGAGACCGAAATCTAATCTATGTTAATTTGTAACATCTTCCTAAAATCGAAAGTGTAAATCGGGTCATAACGTGGAAGTATGTCACCTCCCATAACGCATACATACAGCAAGGAATTGCGTAAGAAGTCTATCTTGACGTCAGATCCGGTTCGGGAGGACACCGCTCCGACTTCTGAGGTGATGCACTCCGATGTCCGGTATTTGACCAGTCAACTACGAGGAAGACGGTTTACAAACGGAAGCCAAGACAGAGATGTATACAAGATAATGTTGTGCATGGCAAACAATCCTTGTATGTATGCACTTCTCGCTGTGGTTTTCCGCATGCCTTGTACAGTAATACTAGTAGCTCAAAACGGGTCAAATTTGCGGTGTAGCCTATATAGGCACTACGATTAAACATATTAAAACACACACCACTTGTATGGACATTATTGTGAGGTGCCGAGCTTGGCAGGCCGGTGCTGATTCGGTGATGCCCAAAATCAATTGGTGGAAACACCCCTACCCAACTAATGATGTTGGAACAAAGCTTAGTAATATATTATAATTATTCCAGGACTATACATTTTTTTTTAAAAGAAACTTAGATAAGCCCCCTATAGCAATGTATAATTCAAGTGATTTATAGCTTACCTATATTTTACCAACTAGGCATAGGTATTGTATTTCTTATGTGTGCAATGATATAAATGTTAAAAATACTGATGTATCGTGAATAAATAAATGCATAAATGAATAATATACAATATGGTATAAGAATAGTCAACAGTTATTGAAGATCGAAGTTTGGACTCGTAATCAAGGAGCGGTTTGAATCCTGGCATGAAAGTTAGGGGGGGGCAATGCCCACTCTGGCCCCCCCCTGTTCCGACGCCCACTGATTAAGGTATTAGTTTTTGAACATTTATATGGTCTTTGTATTGAGCACATTGTTTGCACAAATAATGATTGTGAATTCTATCACATGTTAATGTAAAAATAGTTGCGACCAATTCTTTAATGAAATAAATCACTGCTATGCCTACATATCGAATCGGAACAAAATCTCTACGTGTAAGAAGTCAGGGACGAGCGTAAAAAAACTTAAACGTTACAGCGCCTCTACAAGCCAATAAGTAGAGATGATAGCAAACATAACCTTCTAAGAACCACTGTTACATATCAAATGTTGGTTTACATATGGACAAGGGATTGAGCATTGCACCGAACACACAACCAAAACATAGGTATAAGGCCTACAATGATTAAAGGTACCTTATTTGAAATGGTATCTTTTTATTCTAATAATTACTTTGTATGCCTCCAATGAGTGTTAAAATGTGACTTATTGGTCACACGAGTACATACATACCAAATTAGTGAAAGAGGTTGGCCAGCACCATTTCAGACGAATCAAGCTCAGCCACAGCAAGGTGAAGAGTGGTAGATGGTGGACCAGAGCTTGGCAGCTGTGGGGAGTCATTGTGGCCCGCCATCGACAGTGAGACGGAGGTCCGGACTGGCGAATAGGGTCAGTATGAACTGTTGCGAAGGAAGTGGAAGAAAGGGCCACACTGGGAGTGTAAGGAGGGATAGAGACGCTACACTCGGAGCGTGAAAGATGGAATAGCATTCAGTCCCTCGGGTGGAGGAGGAACAGGAAGGGCTACTAGACGGGATGCTGAATGTTGTTATCGGGTTGTAGTCAGGGTAGATACAGGAGGCTGAAGGTGGAGATCGGGAAATACTCAAGTCGGGGACAACTGGGAGCGAAGGCAGTGACAACGGTGGTGGATCGAGACAATCAGGGAGGCTGGGAGTACACGGTCTTCTTCTGCGGGCAAGACGATAGGTGTGGTGTTCCAGCGGAAACAAGCGTAATTGTCACAACAAACATACAAGGTTGCATCTTAGTAGGCATATAAACACATATTTTGAGAAAGAACAAGCAAAACTACCAATTCCAACAAATTTAGTTGAGAATAATGATAGTCAACTAAAATAGCAGTAAATGTATGTGTTTATTACTATTAGGCACTACTCAAATCTCACTCAAAATCTCAAATTGTAATAATGCAGTGATTTTGTGTGAAGTAGGCCTAGCAATATGTAGTCTAATTTTTTTCCAATGATATTGTGTGCCCGTCAAGTGTACCAATCATATAACTATGGGCAATGTTCAAAGCTATTGTAGGCATTTGAAAAACAAACAAAATATCAGGAAAGTCTCTTAATTGACACAGTTGTCTGGTTACTTGTTCTTGAAAATAATACACATATTTACCTCTTTGAAGCAGTTACTGAATATATCCAAGTCAGAAAGGTCCCACTACAAAGCGCGAAACAATACATACAATCATTACTAATATTTAGGCTGTTACCCTAATGAGCAACTTGTGTGTTTATTTGACATATGTGCTAGTCTTTAATCGAGGAAAAAGATAATCTTGAATTTTATTTGAGTGTCAATAAATGAAAAAAAATTACACTCCAGCCACCATACCTAGATATATACCCACTCAATGAATGCTGAGGCCACAGTAGGCTAGCCTATGCAAATATAACAATATCAGAGGAAAGGTGGACTCACCTAATGGCGCAACGGGTAGCGCTGGCAGTGGGATTGGGGGCACGTGTTGTGGGGGCAGACACCTACGGGGGTGTGGCTGCCGGAGGGAGGCGGCTTAATCGTACGGAGAGGCAGAAGGAGACGGATGAAACAAGGGCGGGGTTAGGATTAGGAGAGAGATGAGCTCTGGTTTGCAGGGGGTCGGATTGAAGAAAGATGGCGGCTCGCTCAGGAAGCCGACGTTTGATAAGTGATGTGGGCCCATGTTGTTGAAGTTAAATGAGTAGTTGGGGGCCGTTATTGGAGAATAATTGAGGTGTGCTGAGGTTTGGGATGCCCCTGGGAAGGCAAGCCGTTGTCAAATGGCCGCGCTCCGGGTGGTGCGTTGAGAATATCTGGGTATTAGTTGGCTGAGGTAGTCCTTGGAAGGTAGAAAGGGGTAGGCGGCGAAATGGGACTGCGGGAACAACACTCCCACCGCTGAAGTCGGCAGAGTAGCCTTCGGGTGGTTTAGTCGGTGATGGAAAGGCTGAAGCTCTATCTCTTGCAAGCTGCTCGCGGACTGTGTTTAGGTTGGCTGGGTGTGTGGTGATGGGTGTTAGTGCCGATTCACACTCGGATGAGTCGATGAGAGGAATGTTGAAGAGACAGGAGCATCTTGGCCCAAGAAAGCTGTCATGTTCTCCAACTCTATAACACCAGAACAGACAAAGTTTAATTACTATGTATGGAAATTGATTGTATTAGATCGCCAAGTCTTTTCCACTATCATGATATTTTAGGGAATCAACCCAATTCTACCAATTATTTTAATGTGGTACACAAGGAATATAAAAAAATCAGCAGCATACTGGGACAAACATGTCAAGTGCGACGAATTACAGTTAAAGAAGTTCAGGCAGAGTGTTCACCCACACTCCCTCTGACCACACCCAGATTGCCATAACTTCGGTGTTCGAGTGAAAACCGTGCTAGCGACCGGGGACTCAACTCCAAACATTGGATAGTAGACATAGAAGTGAAACAAATGGCTTACAGTCACACTTTCAAAAAATTACTCAAATACATTTTAAAACTTTGATTTCCAGGAGTTGGAATTATTAAAAAAGCAAAATGAGCAATCAGTTAAAGGTGGTGTATTACATTATGAATAAGGACAAGTTACGAAATGTAGGGCGTCCATGATATTATTGACAAAATTCAAAGTTTCCACATACATCGCATTCTTCTTGGCTGAGCAATAGCTATAGGTGAGCTGCGAGACTTTGATAACGAAAATTGTATGTTATCAGTAGCTCGCGTCGGTCGTACATACAGCAGCAAATTAAAAAAGCAAGGTAAAGCACAAGTGATTCCGGAGGTCCCGGCGTTTCGAATCCCGCACCGAAATCCTGACGGATTTTGTTCGAGTCGTAAAGGGATGAGCCCGCTTAATCAGCTTTTGAGATTTCGTCATAATTGCGAAATTCCAAAATAACCTTGAAAAATGGGCATGCATTGCAGGTTTTCCACGGAGAAATTAAAAATAAATAAATATATAAGAATATATAGATAGGTTTTCGCGGCCCGTCGCGTATGTACAATACTAGGTTTTGGTTAAAACCGCGTCGGAAATGATGAAACCATTGCAGAGGACTGGGCGTCCACCGACGTTTTGTATGAACTACGTCAGACATCTTCAGGGTGGACTGTGACTTCAGAAGGTTGAAGCCACAGTGAAGGTCACAGTCACACACAGAAACAGAACAGTAGCACGCATCGCTAGTTGGACAATCTGTAGCTTGACATCAAGATCTTGGGAAGGGGTCAGTGTCATCTCTAACGGAGTCTCCTAACACGATTGTACAGTAGTCGCACTGCAAACGTTGATTTCAGGTGAGCAAATTGCTCTAGCATTTAGAATGATAAACTACATTAGTTGCAATTAAACAAATTATTATTTGCAATCAGCGAGCATCAAAAAGAACTATAACTGCTCGTAGCAACCAAGGATGTAGCAACCATGGACAGACGGGGGAAAACAAAATTATTAGATAAAAATAACACATCGTAAATTACAACTATTTCAATCCGTATCTTGTACTGAGATAAAGTGAGGTTCTAAAATACACAAGTAGCAAGTAGCAACAAGTGTAGCACAACACAAAGTAGCACAAGTATGTCGGAAAAACAGCGCCGCGATTTGTCTCATTACAAATGGGAAGTTAAAAGTTTTCGCTACGAATTCCATAGTGTGACCAATAATGTCGGGCAAAAGTCTATTCAAACTGATCGATCAAGTAACAACGTGGACAATTGCCGCGCAAACTTCCATGTCGTTTAGCGTCGACATGCAGCTCATCTTCGCTGCCGCAAGCAGTCAGGCAAGCCTCATATCGCCTAGTCGACGGAAATAGACAAACTCGGCACCTATGCCTCAAGTAAAAAACATACAATATAATCTATTCCCGTAGTAGGGATGGGAAAAAAGCGTTTAATTTCCTAAACGTTAACCCATTGAAATTTTCGCATTTAAACTATTAACGTTTTAAGCCCTAATTTTCAAAAAAAAAAAATTCGTAATTTTGTACTTATGAACCTGCCGACGCGTAATTAAACAACGGTTTTATCTCACACTGCATTTACTGACCCGGCAATTCCACCATGTGTAAACAGACAAGATGCCTAAACAGCATGGGACCCGGCACCTCCACAAACTACGCACTTTAGAAAATTTTCGGCCTATTGTTAGCCTGTGTTTGTGTAGGCTCCGAAAGTAATAAAAAAACTATAACAACTACACTTTTGTTTAGTTAAAAAAAAAAAAAAATATCACGTTTACAGTTTCATAAAAACTCTAAAACGTTTAAACAATACATGCACGTTTACCCATCATACGGCGTAACCGGGTATAGCCCACATCGCGAATTAGTCACTCCTATATTCTGCCCCAACATCTTGTTAATAAATTAGAATTATCGTAACTGGTGCATGCTTAGTCAAAGTACATTCATCTCCCTTCTGGCAAATCAACCTTCAAACCACAGGACGTTAGGGTACCTACCAAACTGAATTTAATTGCAACATTCGTTCGCTGCTTCCCTATGCAAGTCCCAAATGATGAGTATAATTATCAGACGACCGATGCGATATGGTGTTTAACAAGGTTGACTCTGAGCCAAGAATATGCTAAAATATTTAGCATAAAACCTTCTTGTTCGAATAAACATGTGGCAGTAAGGCTGTGAGTATTAGCATCTTTGTAGTAGTGTAGTGTTTTGCAATTCACATTGTACTTCTGCTTTGTTTGCTAAATGTGCTGTAAGTTGTAAGGCGAGCTGTCTTAACCATTCAGATTCATGTCATGACTTTGTAGGTTCCAAAATGGATTATGCGGCTAGAGCGCAAAGTGTAAGATATGGAACCACGGAGCAAGGGTTCAATTGACCCGTAAGGCACAAATTGGTAAGTGAACATCATTCCTCAGCTACCACCACTCATCGCTTTCTTGTATAATTTACATAATGAAGGGGGGTGGGGGGTGGTGGGGGGAGGGGGGTTTTTTTTTTTTTTTTTTTTTTTTTTAACTTTTTTTATCATTGCTAATAATCTAAAACAAAATAACAAATAATAACCACCACACAAAAACTAATGAACAATTAACCAAGTTAAATACATTCGCCATAAGTAAGCAAACTGGCACTAATTAAGTTGCATCAACAACAAGGAAAAACGAACATTCACGTTCGTTTACATTCAAATTCGTCGAAAAACTGATTCACGACTGACTAGACAAACTGCCCAGTGTGTGGACGTCTAAATGAGCAAGCCACATCTCTTAGCTCCCGAGCATCTAGTGGGAAAACGGACAGAAAATAGCACTAACCACAATAAGGGGCCGGCTCACACTTCAGCTCCATGTCATCCACTAGTTTCGTAACAAGAATGGGAGAGACCGAAATCTAATCTTATGTTAATTTGTAAAACATCTCCTAAAATCGAAAGTGTAAAAAAAAAAAAAACTTTTTTTTTTTTTTTTTTTTTCGGGGTTCAAAATAACGTGGAAGTATGTCACCTCCCATAACCGGCATACATACAGCAAGGAATGCGTAAGAAGTCTATCGTGGACGTCAGATCGGTTCGGGAGGACACCACACCCGACTTCTGAAGGTGATGCACTCCGGTGTCCGGTATTTGACCAGTAACTACGAGGAAGGACGGTTTACAAACGGAAGCCAAGACATAGGTGTACAAGATACTGTTGTGCATGGCAAAAACAATCCTTGTATATGAATGCACTTCTCCCCCCTGTGTCGTTTTCCGCATGCTTATATAGTAAATACTAGTAGCTCAAAACAGGTCAAATTATGGTGTCGCCTAATATAGGCACCTACGATTAAACATATTAAAAACAAGCACCTTGTATGCGGACATTATTGTGAGGTGCCGAGCTTGGCAGGCCGGTGCTGATTCGGTGATGTCCAAGATCAAGGTGGAAACACCCCCTTTACCCAACTAATGATGTTGGAACAAACCATAGTGATACATTATTATTATTCCAGGACTATTCATCTGTAATTTTTAAAGGAAACTTAGATAAGCCTCTATAGCAATGTATAATTCAAGTGATTTATAGCTTACCTATAATATTTTACCAACTAGGCATAGGTATTGTATTTCTTATGTGTGCAATGATATAAATGTTAAAAATACTGATGTATTGTAAATAAATAAATAAATAAATAAATAATATACAATATGGTATAAGAATCGTCAACAGTTATTGAAGATTGGCCAATATTGGACTTTTAACGAAATCCTAAGTTGTTATGATGTGTCATTGTTGTAGTTTTTCTGCTTGACATTCATCTGTATTTTAAAGACTGAAGTCAGTTTCGTTTCACACATCATTATGATACAACGTTTAGGCCTAGTTAGAGAAAATTACACAACACAACTATAATGTCCTTCAAAGTGAAAATATTGACTTTATGATAGCTTGTGTATGCAAGAGCACGAACGAAGAAAAGTATCGGTATTGTTACGTTCAAGACCTTCCCGAGAAGTAAAATCCTCGTAAAAGGAGGCGTGTAAACGCAATTACATCATATTGTTTTAAAAGGAATGCGTCCACAAGTTCTATACGGTACGTGGCAGGGCCTAATTAAAGTGCACAGTGTTTGCGCAGTTAGAAAACTCATTTGCGCAGTTCAATATTTATATTTTATTCACAAGCTTGCACATGAATACATAATATTTACTTAAACAATGCACTGTGCATTTAAAAAAAACACTGTGTATACCCTTTCAAAAATGATTTCAAAGTGTTTGTTCCGCTGAAAATGGCATCAAGGTTGCTGGGTTATTCAAATTTCAAATCTAGCTAAACTAAATGCCCAACTGTAACATTGATGTATGCATGCAGCTTATTACCAAATGAAACTGTTATAAACATTATGTAATTATAAGTAACATAAAATATACGGTTTTGTCAAGAAAATGTGGTAGTACTCTCTACAAGACCCATATCGTGGTAATTGAAACAATTCAACAATAACTAATTTGAAGTAGGCATATAGACCTACCTACCTACCTAAAAAGCCACGTGATGAAGATAAGTAGGTACCATTAATACGAATAAAATTAAACATCATAAGAATTAATGTTTCGATACACCTACTAGGGCAACAACTATACCATTAACAACAAATATTCAAAAATACAAACAAGCTCCATCTTTCAGTTCGTACAAATGGTTCTTCCTTCATATTACTATTAGACTAACAGTGCGCATGTATCATCAGAGCCCCAGACCGCAGGCAGTGCACTAGAAATAATGTTTACAAGCGAAATGGAGACATCTTCAAATTGAAAGATAAGAAGTATCAACAGAGACGCGCGTGGTGTTGTGAAAGGCGGGAAACTATCGACAACAAGGCGGGAAACTATCGACAACAAACTATCTTGTGTTAGACGAGTAGCATTCATCAATTAACCCTCCAGAAACCGGTCTCGTTCTCCCCCTCAAGCTGAAACAGTCACTTCGATATTATTGTACAATAGACGCAACTTCCTGACAAATACGCGCCGCCCATTGGAGTGTCCGCCGACCTCACGCATTCCCTTCCTATGAAAGCTACACATGGGGACCACCTCATCAAACAGTTCTATATTATCTTCCTTGTCGGGCACGCGCCACCAACGATGCAAGCGGTCATGTTAGGCGTAGCGGCGTGCATCGCCTCCATAGCGGCGGCGTCGCGACCTTGGGCGATGCCCACCCTCCGGACGCATCTCAACCACCAACGACGCGCGCCGAGGAGTTCTACCCCGACATCTTCGGTCCCCGTGGACACCGAGGGAGGCAACGACGTCAGGAGACGACCTGTCGGCGTCACGTCCCAGACGGACGCCGTCCAGGAGCTGAGAATCACCTCAGGATCGCTACATCAGCCCCCCTCTCGCCTTCGTCGTTCGACATCGAGGAGACGTCTTCTGGTCGGGCAAGACGCGTGGACGCGGCGCTCAACAACGTGCACGACCCAGACGTCGCACTTACCCTCCTCCGTACAAAAAGCGTCAGGTAAGATCTCGGGGCTGGATCGTGTGATAAAAAGTGTTAGAAACTTACAATTCAGTGGGGTATTGTAGCATACCACTGAGTAGGGGGCTATCAGAATACGATATTAAATAATATAGATTTAACCTCTTCATTTAGTATGCACCGTTAGCAACAAGAAATATTTTTAGGTATCCATAAAGTTACTAAACTTCAACAAGAAGACAACATCAAAAATAAAAAACGGTGAACACGGGTAATTTTGTTGAACCAAAAGTTGAACCACATTTCAAGCATGACTAGATAACACAAGTACTAAATAATAGTTGCCTAAACGAAAAGTATTAAGTAAATTTAAACGGGAAATTATTCAAGAAAATACAGTTTGATGTATGCCATTATAAACTCAAAACACTAAATTAATCCCTGAAGAAAAAGGAAATCGATTGGAAAATCATCAAATAACCAAGAGTGAAAGAAATTCTGACAGTAACTATACCAGCGTTCCTGTACCCGGTTACTCGACCAAATGCCCATTGCCTCTATATAACTAGTTTGAAATCAACTTGTAAGTGTAACCAATCCATCAATGTTTTGTTCGACTGGTGATCGGATGGGCCTGCGTATAGATACAACGGAATACGTGATAACGACTATTGTTCGATTGATTTCATTGATTCATTAGTTATTTATATCGTCATATAATCTCTTTAGGCTTAGAGAACAGTGCCCGCCCTCTCCCTAATTAGAATGAAACGAAACCGATAAATTTCATATCCTTCTCAGGGCCAGAGTCAAATGTAGCCCAGAGGACAATACGATTTTACACGATTATAGTTGTAGAAAAAGATGCAAGTAAACTGTACACAATTTTTTTGCAACACCATAGCTCGAATCGGGGCAATCCCGATGGGCGATAGCGAATCGAACCAAAGCAATAATTGTAGAAGAGATATTGTGCAAACGGATAATACCCCCCCCCCCCCCCCCCCAAAAAAACTACTGACATGTTTCTGTCAGCAATTTATGAAACAGGCTAAAAGATAATACCATAACACAAGAAACGCATAATATTATTGTAAATATATACCGGGAATCAACGCAACTTCCAGTATGAATGAAGACTTGTGGGAATGGGATTTCACAGTAAATTCCTTGACGATGCAGGTGACTAATCGAAGGATCAGGGATGACGAAACCATGTCAGTTGGCAGGGACGAGGGAATGTCCGTCGCGGAAGGAAGCCCACGACAGCGTAGCGCCGGAGTTCCTGGTGCAATATTCCTATCCTGGCACCACTCACCGAATCCAGCAGCTCGCGTCTGTCTGTCACATCCCAGCACAATTTTAACGTGAAGGCGAGAAAATACGCGCTAGATCGGACTATTATATCCGTAATTTACTATGGCACCAAGGTCGCGACGCGTGTGCCTCACAACTAAAGCCGTGGCATTTAGCAAAATGTTTCCCTCAAATTCAGGAAACTATTGATGAGCTCAAAAGAGTGGGCCAGGTCTATTCATATTATATTACGTAGACAGTTTTCAGGAGCAATTAATAAATATGTCAGTTTGGTTATGTATAATAATTATGAAATATGCACGTGATTATTATTCAGATCAAGTTCGACTGTCACGTTTTATAGATCGTTCCAAAACAACAACAATGGTATCGAAAAACTTACAGCAAGAAACGTGTGTTATAGTACTAGTAACTGTCGGCATATGATATTGATGATGCGTAGTACGATATTTGGTAGAATCACGCGAGGTTTGTATTTTATAAATAAAATAAATAAATAAGAAATATATTTTTCTTTTTTTAAAAGAAAAAAAAAAAGTGTTCGGGTCTTCGTTTCGTAATGGACTAATAGTTAAGAGATGCGTTTTTTTAGCATTATAATTTAGAAATTATCCTTGCCCAACATTGTCATTTATAGATCTATTTTGATTTGTTTTCCTTTCTTTACCCCCCAAAACCATAAATGGTGGGGCAATTCTTGCAAGTGATAAATAAAAGGAACATTTCAATTCAATATAGTCATATTAAACGCTAGAAGTACATTGCTAAACTAGTTCTCCATTCTCAATGTAGGTATCAAAAAAAACAATATTATTAGTAAAATAGTATTTTGTAGCATCAAAAACTAAACGCCTAAAAAATGTACTCTAATAATAGTGAAATCCAGAATAGTTCATAGGTATAGGTCAGGGGAAAATGTTACTCGCTGTTTAGGATAAGTTTTGACACCCATTTCATCTAATTCTGCAGCAAATATCATTATGCTATTTTCTCTATTTCGAGCCATAAGCGAAATAACACCCATTCTGTTTCTTTGCTATATCCCTACAATTGCTTTATGTGTGCATTCGACAAAATGTGAGAAAATAATATATGGACAAAACCTAAAACTAACAAAACGCTGTCTGGACCCCTTCATACGAATACTACTTTGTTAAATTGTTTCGCTTTTTGTTATAAGATACATGTTTGGTTTTGGCCACTTACCAAGAGGACTCGACCACGACATTTATACAACGCATGTCGCACATAATAAGAAAATAAATTTTATCTCTACTAGAAAACGCTTAAGCCGCGCGTTGTTGGATGGCGTAATTGGTGCATTGAGCTGCCATGTGTTTATGCGGATGTTCTGTTGTTCTGTGAAAAAAATCATTACTAAGTTGAAGATTTTGTTTAAAAATTAATTAAATTTAAATGAAAAATTAACTTAAAATTTAAATTTAATTAATTGTATTTTAAAAAAGGAAAAAAATCGTAAATTGCAATTTTCATAAGAAATAATTATTCCCGATTGCGCCACAAATTTTACACAAATATATGAAATTTATAAAATTAAGGTTCTGTGAAAAAAATATTACAATAGGTAAAGAATAATAGGTGGTATAAGTCAAAGAAATGTTTTAAAAAAGAAAAAAACCGTAAAATTTTCGATTTCATGAGAAATAATTTTTATTACGCTAAATTTCGCACGAATATCGTAATTCATGAAATAAGGTTCTGTGAAAAAAATCATTACAATCGGTTAAGCATATAGGTGTTATAGTCGAAGAAATTGTTAAAAATCGAAAAAAAATCGTTAAAATTGCGTTTTTTATAGAAAAAAATTTCCGATTGCGCTCAAAAAAGTGGCAGTTCAAGTTAAGAGATTTTCGAAGGCCCTCATGAAATTTCATCGCAATCGGAGTAGCGGTTTAGCCGGGAATCGTTTTAACATGATACACAAAAATACAGAAAGAACGAAAGAAAAAAAAACATTCCGGATTTTTTTTCTCCAGGTAGTGAAATGGAATCTTCGCTTCGCCTAGGTTTTGCGCACACTCTGCTCTTCCCCACACCACATGTCCTGTAAGATTAGGACCGATAATACTCATCTGCGTACGAACGGTATAGTGCGTATCTGGGCTATATAAAAATAATTATTCATATCTCCAACGGGTGTTTTGATTTGAAATCAAATGATTTATTTAATAAAAATAATTGATTTAAATCAAATGCACTTTTTTTTCATTTTGAGCAACAAAACCACAAGAGTTCTAGTAATTTGAAGCAAAGTTCCTTAAAATAATTTTTGAATCTATTTTTCTGATACGCTTGTGAAAGGGATTAATCCGCTCGCCAACTGACAAGTTTTGAAAACGAATTGTGATTTAATCAACAAAATCTGATTTTTAATCGAAAAAAATCGAAAAAAAAATTGATTTAAATCATGATTTTAAATCAAATAAATCAGTTATATTTTTTATTTTTTTTAAATAAAAATTAAAAAAATTCACACACAGAATTTTCCAATTCATAGCTACGATATCCCATGTTGCAATTGATTGCTTTTTTGTTGCCGTACGATTAACTAAACTTACGCTATGAGGTTCATACTAGCCTTCGTGCCTTAGGCTTTATGTTACAAGCCTTGGCATTGACAAGATAAGGTCGCGTCGGAGAGGAGAGGAACCAAAACAAACAAGTGAGTTGCCAAGCTAGAAACGCGAACGATTTATAATATGACCCTCCCCAACAGAAGTTATTCGGGTTTGTACATAACCCTACCTAATATACTGAAAGTTCTTCGTGATTCCTCCGTTGGCAAATAACAGTTACCCTTCCACAATTGACCATATGGAGGTACCTTACGATCAATATTGGCCTACATCTAAGCGTGCACCAACACAAGCTACACGTACTACGTCCACAGACATCTCAAAACGGAAATAACTTAGTAATGTTGTAACGATTAACAGATAGAACACGATCATATCTCACAATACTAATAGTACCAGACACACCCGTCAGAACAACGCCTACGCACAATATGACGCAATTAATGTACGAACTTAATGTTAGTCCTTAATTTCAAACAGTACACTGGGCGAGCACATAAGAATATTTACCAAACCTAAACATTGATAAGATATAAGCTGGGGATGTAATCTTACGAGGATAAAAATCGGTCAACGCATGATCACGATTTGGAAAGTCATTCATCCGCTCAAACCGGAATCTACGGTCACTGGGAGGAATAGGCACGGTTCTTGCATGATTTGTCATAAAACAATTAGCTGATATAATGACGTATTGTAAGGTGCCAGAGGTGGTAATTTGATTATAGGTTTATCCTACCTGTAGACTGTGGTAAACAATGCACTTTTAAAGAAGCATCGATGGACGGCTGCAAAGCAGTTATTACGCAAAGATTACAAATAAGGTAACTAAACTCTATAATACTACCGTAATCTAAAGTAGTCATAGCGGTCAAGAAATTGACTACGGTATCTCAGTTGACAACTAAGATTATTTTAAACCACAAACGTACGTGTTATTACCCTTTAACCTATGTAATTTACTACAAGACTGTAGCAACAAGTCTTACAAGAAACAAAAAGAGACTTATACGTTCTCAGACTCATCACCACTAGCACAGTATGATACGGAAATAAATGTTTGCTAACGTTCAACCCCGGTCACCAATTACATTAAAACAATTTTCACCTCCGATGCCAGTTAAAGATTAAAATTTAAATCGATGATCGAAATTTTCACCTTCCTAAGTTGCAAGACCCCATTAACACGCAATCAATATAGACATAGATATAAGCAAAGCGAAGGTTGCGCGACAACTTTTAGAGAACAAATTGTTATAGCGGTAACCCTTGCTAAATAAAGTGATTTCGGTATTCTCAGGACAAGTTAAAAGCTAAGATCGATGATATCCGTAACAACACGGCTCTTCAAATCCCTTTCAACGGTCAAGGCGTGAAGGTTCTTAGAGGTTGGTAAGCCACTCCGTTTGCATGTGAAATGAAGGCTCTAGATCAAATATATATTCTCAGAAAACTGTCAGTTTTCGATGAAATTCAAGTATGATGTTTAGTGAAACACCTCTTAAAAGTTTGATAAAACCGTGGGAACATAAACCATCAATACATAACCAGATTATAGTATCTATTTACAAACATCAGACAAAAATGAGATGATATCAGTAAGAACTGATTTATTGCAATAAGTGCTTCACGAGTCAGAAATTAAGGAATGGAAAATTTAGTGAAAAAAGACTGTCAAAATTTTAAATTTAGTTGAAAATGTTGATAGCAACTAGGGATTACTATGAAAAATATCCTGACCAAAACATTATATACATCCCACCTGCGCGATTAATAGTTCGTGTATCTTAGCTACTATTTAACCAAACCAGACACATTTACACCTGTTCAGTTTACTTAAGTTTATACTTACTTTACTTCAGTTTAGTTCCATAGTTAGAGCTTAAATAACTTGGTCGAAGTGCACAGTAACGCGTAATAGAAAGGCCGACGGCAAATACACTAGAGACGTCACGCGTCAAGAAGCATGTTTCTAGACAGGATGTACATAACAATTTTACGGTCAGAGATCAAACTTATGCAAACGTAATTTTATTATTAATCCCGATTCGAATGTAGTCAGTATGTAATTACATCGGAGCAGGCTACACAGATATCACATGACGCACAATTTATGTTGTTTCGTAGATACATCGTTTAGTTTAGTTTAGACATCTCCATTGCACTGACGTGCGTATGCCCTACTGTTTAGCCCAGTTCAATTAACGAGCGAAGCGAGGCGTTTCCATTGACTTCTGCCGGAAAAAATTAGGCCACTGTTTTTTTGTTTTTTGTTGTTTTTTTGTTTTTTTTTTTTTTGTGTTTGATGTCTCGCCCTAACGTCGAACGGAAATGGCTCGATCCGAGTTGAAAATGTTTGACCATCGGCAAGCTTCGTTCTCGATTGAATGCCTTGTTTTTGTGGCAAAATCGTTCAAAAAGTTAAAAAGTTACATTAAAAGTTGAATCGAAAGTTTTTTTCAAAAAAAAAAAAAACTTAACGGGGGACAAAATCTGAGTAGCCAAATCATTTAGAAGTCCGTCCGGTCACGATATGTTAATTTATTTTGATCGATAAGTAGGTAAGATGGAAATTACATTATACAAAAGTACACGTTGCCCTGGCAACGAAAAAGACGCGCCGAAGTTTCTAATGCACTGCCACCTAGAAGTAATCAAAATTACTTTCGAGGAAGCAGTCTATTATTTGTAAACAAAGAGTTTAAATATTTCCCAAGAGTCAAGGTCCTCTAGATGGCGGTGGATTTTATTCACAAAATAAAGGTTTACCACACGGGTTTACCCAAATACCTTGGCCATAAATAAATTAAATATGGAAACATGGCCCTGTGGACAGCGAACGTCGCAAATTTAAAATTTAAAAAAATGTGCATTGTGGTCTAGCTATAGCGTGCTCGATTATCAACGCGTCCAAATGAGCGTTTTCCTAGTGTAAATCAACGGATAATAAACACTTGAACTGACTTGACTGAATTTGCTTCGCTCATCCAATTATGTATTTTCTCCGTGTTCATCAGCTGTCACGACTCGTGGGACGAGACTTGGCCTTTGCTTTTTATTAAGCGAGCGAAGCGAGCGTTTTCCATTTGACTCTGCCGGAAAAAAATTAGTCACTGGTTTTGGTTTTTTTGTTTTTTTCGTTTTTTTTTTTGTTTGTATGTCTCGCCCTATTTTTTCAACGTTCGAACGGAGGCTCGGTCGAGTGAAATTTTGACATCCGCAAGCTGCGTTCGATGAAATAGCCATTAGTTGTGGCAAAAATCGCTTTTCAAAAAGTTAAAAAAGCTTCAATAAAGTTAACCCGAAAAGTTTTTTTTCAAACTAACCGGCGACAAATCTCGAGATGGCCCAATATCATTTAGAATGTCCGTCCGGTTCACGATATGTTAATTTTATTTTGACTCGATAAGTAGTCGTAGAGGAAATTACATTATAACCAAAAGTAACAGTTAGCCATGGCAATCGAAAAGACGCGCCAAGTTTAATGCACTGCCACCTAGAAAGTAATCCAAAATACTCTCTTCGAGGAAGCCAGTCTATATTGTCAACAAAGAGTTAAATAGTTTTTGCAAGGAGTCACAGGTCCTCTAGATGGCGGTGGATTTTAAAGTAAAGATTTACACACGGAGTTTACCAAATACCTTGGCAATAATAAAATCGCTATTGGAAACATTGCCCTGTGGCAGCGAACGTCGCAAATTTAAAATTTAAAAAATGTGCAATGTGGGGCTAGCTATAGACGTGCTCGCCCTTATCAACGCGTTCCAACTGAGCGTTTCCTAGTTAATTATTACGCGCGCGAAGCTGAGCCTTTCCATTGACTCTGGCCCGTAAAAAAATTAGTCACAGTTTTTTTTGTTTTTTTTTTTGTTTTGTTTGTTTGTAATGTCTTTGCCATAACGTATAGAAACGGAGGTTCGGACGAGTTGAAATTTGGACCATCGGCAAAGCTTCGTTCTGCATTGCATGCCATTAGTTGTTGTGGGCAAATCGTTCAAAAAAGTTACAAAAGTTCATAAGTTAATAGAAAGTTTTTTTTTTAACTAAACGGCGAAAAATCTGAGGTGGCCAAATCATTACAAATTCCGTCGGTCACGAATATGTTAAGTGTTATTTTGATCCGAAAGTATGTAGATTGAAATTACATTTTAACAGAAGTAGCGTTACAATGGCAAACGAAAAGTCGCACTAGATTGCTGGCCACTATGCCCCACTGCCACTAGAAGTAATCAAAATACTATCGAGAAGCAGGTATTATTTGTTACCAAGAGTTAAAATAGTTTTCCAAGGCAAAATGATTGTCAAGGTCCTCTAGGAGTCTAGATGCGGTGGATTTTATCCACAAGTAAAGGTTACCACGGGTTTTACCCAAAATACCTGGCAATAATAAATAACATTGCGGAAACATGGACCGTAGAAAGCGAACGTCGCAAAATTTTAAAATTTTAAAAAAGGGCAATGTGGGTCTAGCTATAGCACTTGCTCGCTTATCAACGCGTCTTCTAACTGAGAGTTCCCAGTTAATAATAAAGCGAACTGCCTAAGAGTTGTTGACATTCACACATTAGAAATAGTGAATATGAGAATTGAAAATCTATATCGTTTTTTCCCAAAATCTTCCGTCACAGACACCAGAGAATTGACCCAACTTGAGGTGGGCTGTCTTGTTTAACTAGTCAAGAAACAAAACACTACCATAACATTCACATGTATAACCAGTACTCTCTACGATATGTTGTTACAACTGTCTTGGGTTTTAACATCCAACGTAAGAGAAGGTTGTATCCCCCCCAAATAACAAAAATTTGTAAAAAAGACGGCAGCCAAGCTCTCCTCAAAAGTTTCGGCTGTGAATGCTGTGAGATATAGGAAGTTGAGCCAGCTTTTTATTCTTTCTCCCTAGTTTTTCCTCCTTTTTTTGAAAATATGAAGGATCAGTTTCGCCTGTTGACGAGCGCCAAGCCAAAGATTTTTGTGGTAAAAAAAAGTAAAATTTTTAAACTCGAAAATCATAAAAAATTCTTGGCCATGAAACCAAATTCAATGGCCAAAGCATTTTTTTATGATTTCGAGTTTTTAAACAATTTTACTTTTACCACAAAAATCGTTGGCTTGGCGCTCGTCAAACAGGCCCGAAATGATCTTACATATTTTCACAGCGAAACTAGGTATGAAAGAATAAAAAGAAAAACCTTGCTCAACTTCTATATCTCACAGCATTCACAGCCGAGACTTTTGAAGGCGAGCTTGGCTGCGTCTTTTTTACCAAAATTTTGTATTTGGGGGGGAATCACATCTTTTTTTTGTTCGTTCGCTACAAGGTGGAATGATGACTTTGAATGATTAAATTTGGTTAAAGTTCAAAAGTTGTTTTTTACCTTTTGGGCCCCCGGTCCCCCCAAAGTACCCCCTTGAATAAATAAATTCATAAAGTTTTATTAGAGTCTACCCACTCAGTTATATATAACTGATTTTCCAGGGGGGACTTTAAATCAAAGCGACCAAGCCAACCCTGCAGGCCCCGACGCAATCGACGAGTGAGCGATTAACCAACAAAGATCGATATTTTTAATAGGAAATAATCAATCAGTGGTATGGACAGTAGCGAACATCCGCGGATCAACTCCAGAATCAACAAGGCCGATCAGAACAACTCTGGAATTCATTATGTGCTTCGTTGCTAGGACGGCCTCCACAGTCACCGTTTAACAAACTACTAAGACAAGACTGATAGACTTATGTCCAAATCAGAAGTTAAAAAACTTCTGACTTGAGCGGGAATCGAACCCTGGCCTTCTGCATTGGATAGCAGATCGCTAACAACAAGACCAAGCACTAGCATAAGCACTAGATATTATATGGTTATTAAGAGCATGTTAATTTCAAGCTTGTAATACCAACTTACTACGCTGAGTAATTAACCGCGTTGGATTTGCCTAGGACGGCTCCAAAGTCACCGTTTACACAAACTCCTAAGACAAGAAAATGAATCGGACGTAAAGTCCAAATCAGAAAGTTAAAAAACTTCCTGACTTTATCTTGTGAATCGAAACCTGGCCCTTCGCATTGGAAGCAATACGCTAACAACAAGACAACGCACTAGTATAAGCACTTGATATTTTAATGGTTAAGAGCGTGTTTAATTTCAAGCTGTACAAAATTACTACGCCTGATAATTACGCGTTTTGATTTTGATTTTGATTTTGATTTTCCCCGGCCCAATGCCCGGTTTTTGTATATGAGGTACATTGAGTGTGGCCCAAGTTTCAAAGTTCTAAGATGAACCGTTTGCTCGGTTTAGAGCGTATTATTAATAAGAGTAGGCATTACCTACTTTTGAAATTTAGTTTTTTTTTCGGTACCCGTTAACCAATTTTGCTGTCCATATTCAAAAGTGATAAAGAATGAGAGATTATCCAAAAAATGCCGATTCCAACGTGGTTGAAACAATGCTCGTGTAGCGTTTTTTGACTGATCATTAGTATTAAAGTTCAGATATGTTTTGTGTATTTTTGGGCCCATGGTCATCCCAAAATTTAAGCCCTTGTGTTTTGGACGCAAGTATTTATAATGGGTAATAGCATGTTAAATTCAAGTTTGTAAAATTACCACGCCTTGGTAATACGCGTTTGATTATCATACAAATTTTGATTTTCTTCTCGGTCCCTGTACCCGATTTTGGTTGTGAAAGCAAAAGCACTGCGTATGAAATACACTAAGTGTGGTCCAAGTTCAAGTTCTAAGATTTACCGTTTTCTCTTGTAGGCTAAGAAACTCTCCGCGGAGAACTACACCCACCAACCACCCAGCAGCGTTAAGGAATTGACGATGGTGAGAGCTTTTTTAACACAGAACGAGTGTCGGATCGGGTTGATTTTTTTTTGGTATGTCATGGACTACCATACCAGTGTATTATACCGAGTTTTCAAGATTGTAATCTTTCGGGGCGCCCCCTCGTGTGAGCAGATAGCTGGGAAAAACCCCACAAACTCGGTAGGTGTATATAGGGCCGGAGTTCGGTTGTCGCATAGGCAGCCACGTTATTCGCCTTTGTCTGCCGGGGCGACGACCGTCGCCCTAGTTATAAGTTTTTGTCGTACCGATCGACCATTCTATAATCTTCAATGAACACGAAATATTAATGGCGATGGCGGGATCCGTGGGTGACTTGTTTAAGAAAAGGGGAAAATTCAGCTCAATGAGTGAAAAGAGACTTTAGTTTGTGCACCATCCATCGCTAACGAAATCATGATCACACATTTTGCGTGCAAGTAAATTGATGAGGGGGCGGGGGGGGGCCAAGTCCGGCAGATGTGAGGACAGAAATATATTTCACCATGACCATAAGTTCAAAACTGCGGAGACAATATTGTAAGACGGGTTGATGATCACGGGCCAAATTTTCT
Source organism: Sweltsa coloradensis (assembly GCA_024449915.1). NCBI lineage: Eukaryota > Metazoa > Arthropoda > Insecta > Plecoptera > Chloroperlidae > Sweltsa > Sweltsa coloradensis. The sequence continues at coordinate 2,428 of JAMZAV010016082.1, read as the reverse complement.
ACAATGTTAAATGTATCACACACATAACAAAAACTTGTAGAAATACAGCCAAACCTTACACACTCAAAGAAATGAGATCTAAAAAAAAGGGACAAGCTCATACTACCCTTCCACATAAACGTACAGGGTCCCATAACAGCATCTCGAAAAGCTGGCAAAAATAGAATTTGCGATATTAAGTTAACGTAATAGTTTATACCAAGTTCTTTTTTTCCTAATAATTAAACGAAATAACATGCAAATTCATTTTCCCAAGCTTTTCGAGGATGTGTGGGGGACACTGCTTTTAGTGGAAGGGTAGATGAGTTTGGCCCTTTTTTTTAGATCTCTTTTTCTTTTGGGTGTGTAAGGTTTGCTGTATTTCTACAAGTTTTGTTATGTGGTGATCTCTTTATTTTTTTAAAGTCCTTTACAAAATTATTTGCTAAAATAAAAATTTTTATCAAAGTTGATTTAAATTCTATGGTATTAGGTAACAATAAGGATGAAAAAAATATCTAGACCCGGATTCAGTAACCGGGTTATGGGGGGTTAAACCAGGTATAACGACGGTAAAAGGGACTGGACCCAATTTTGGTTGTGGGAGATGATTTGAAAACGCAATTTAAAAACGAAGTCTTTTTCGTTTTCAAAGGGAAAAGGGGTATTCTTGAACGGATTGAAAACGTCAGGGGTTTGGAGTTGAAAGCTTTGATAGGGTTTAAAAGAGTATCACGAAACCAAACATTTTAAAAAAGATTTGGTATAGAAAAGACTCGAAAAAGTTTATTTATTTAGATGCAGTCCCTTCAAAAAACGCCGGCCAACGAAGACAAGTTGTATGAAAGATTTGATTTTTGAAAATTAGTAAACAAACAGTAAAGCAATTTCAAATGTTGTGCGGGCATAGGGTGGCTAGGTTTGTCAAACAGTAATGAAGTATGAATTTTTTTCCCTATAGCCAAAGGGAATTTTTAGCCCTACATTTTTGCTTAAAAAATAATTTCCAACATCGGGGCCTAGGCCAGGGGGGTTTTCTGATTTTTTAGAGAGTATAATGACACCTTTTCCGTTCCACACAAAAAAGAAAAATTTTAAAGTCCCCTATTTGTTTACGTATGCACTTTTCCCCCCCTAAATTGTTATACCGTCAAAAAGTGTCAATAACTATGGGTTTCTTGTTTATTGTATGCCAAGTGTTTTAAAGGGTTATTTTAAACCTTATTGGAAAACCTTCCAACAAACTTTTTCAATTTTTTTTTTCAAAAGAGACATCATTTAAACCTTAATGCATGTAAAAAAGAACATTTTAGTCCCACCCGTCTGGTCAGAATCGCGGGCCCGAGTATTTGATGGAGCAGTAGTAGGGAGTAGTAGCAGTAGTAGGCAGAGCAACATCCTTAAAGGATTTTTATCTGTTCAGCCCCTTTTTTCACCAAGAAGGGAAAAATCGACCCCAATAAAATTTTATGTGTTTTCAGGACCCAAACCCTCGATTGTGATGTTTTTAAGCACATCAGTTAATGACGGCTGGGGAACACCTCGAAACACCCCCAAATCTGCTTGGGGATAAGGGCTTTAGGTGTAGCGCACCGCGGCTTGGCGCGGCGCCTAAGGGCATAGATATTTAAAAAATTTCTTGATGGGAAATCCAGCTAATTTCAATAGTACAGTCTAGACCCCTTTTTGCCTCCCAAATTTTCACCCAAATAAATTTTAAATTTTGGGGGCGATGTTAAAAAAAGGATGAGTGTAGTCGCTATCAGATCACATTCTTGCGAAAACCCTACAAATTTACAGTTTTATGGAATATTTCGGTCAGTTAAAAACTAAATGAGCATTTTTAAAAGCCTGATAGCGACAATCACATATTCTTACTGAACATTTGGGAAAACCACAAAATCGATAGGACAAACGATAGAGCTTCATGTGATCCTAAGTCTCGGGAAAAACTTTGCGAAAAAACAATTAATTTTTTAAGGGGCGATAAAAAAACCCGTCCATTCTAAAGATAAGCGAGACCGCGCAGCACACCCCATGCTGAGGTTTTTTGGGGGTGGGGGAAAACAAAATCCCCCCCCCCCCAAACCCTTTTTTTTCACCACCCCCAAGAGAAGGCGGGCGTTCACACTTTTAAAAGGCAGGGTGTCGACGGGCCTTTCCTCCAGGGGAGGGGAGGCTCCGCGGACCCCAGTAGGCCCCCAACGCTCCACAGAACCCAAGGCGACAGAGAGGTTTGCAAAACCATTTTCCTTTTAACGGCGGAGGTGGAGAGTTATGGGGGAGGAGGGGAAAACCCGGGGGGCACAGAGCACCCTTTTAAAAAAACCAAAGGGGAAAAGGCTTAAAGTCCCCCAAAAATTTTCTTGCTAATAGGCCCTATAGGGTGGAGAAAAACCCAAAAAGAAAACCCCCCCAACCTTTTTTACAAAAATTTTCCCTCCCAAAC
>JAMZAV010016081.1:0-11392 GCA_024449915.1 Sweltsa coloradensis | reverse complement strand
AAAGTAACGATAACCAACAACAAAGATCGATTATTTTTTAATAGGAAATATAGCAATCAGTGGTATGGACAGTGCGAACACACCGCGGATCAAAGCCAGAATCAACAAGGCCGATTCAGAACAACTTTAAATTTATTATGTGCCTCGTTGCTAGGACGGTTCCAAAGTCTGCAAAAATAGCCTTCTTTAATCAATAGGAATATAATGGAGACGATCTTTAGCCACGTGACCTTGGAGGACTTTAATTCATTTTTTTGAATGGGAAAGTCTAACAAATCATTTTGTAAAGTTAATGTATTTCTATTTAATTATGATTGTTATCACTTCACATTGAAAAATAAATCATGGATACTGCCTATTGACTTGTATTGTTATTCATATAAATTGTTATTTAGTAATGTTGTTTAAATAATTACTTGTATTCTTTAATTTATTTAAAACTAGGCCGCTTCGCGAACGCTTTTTCCAGTCACGTGATGGATGAGCTTTTTTTTTGGAATAGTTCTGTCCAATGATTACGTATTTATGTGGAATTCCTTACTCTTTTCTATCGTAACTTGATATTACTGTTCATTATACACCTGTAAAGGCTTATATTAAAACATTTATTTCTATGAATTTTGTCAAACTTTTCTTTCAAGAGGCACTACATCACCATAATATTTCTGTCAATGTAAAATATGAACGTTGTAGCCCATTCGTTTGGTCAAAATCGGCCCAAATATCACGAAAATATCATATTAAAAAACGGAGGAAGAAAAAAATCGTAAAAGTACGATTTCTATAAGAAATATTTTTTCAAATGTCTGTAAAATCATAACATATATGATTCAGTGATTTTAAACGTTCCTATAAAGCCGTTTGCCAAATATCACAAAAATATCGCACTAAAAATCGAAAAAAATCGTAAAAGTACGATATTATGAGAAATATTTCTTCGATTGTACCCAAAAACAATACAGCTTTAAGTTCAGAGATTTCGAAGGTCCCGTCCAATTTTCATCAAGATCACATATGCCGTTTGTCCGGTAGAGAGCGAACAGACAAAAAACAACCTAAACAAAAACAAAACACACGAGCTATTTTTCTTGGGGTAACGTAAGTAAAAACAAAAAAAAAAAACACAAAGTCAAATTGAAGTCTTCGCTTCGCTCATCCAACAATAGGTATTAACTAAATTTTGCCAGGGTTTGCAAGGTTGCAAACACGGGGTGTTGCGATTTATGCACTAAAAGTGCGAAATTGTAGAAGGGTACATAGGAACTCTTGAACCATTCTTTAGATCTCAATGCTTTTGGTAGTGTAAGGTTTGCAGTATTTTAACAAGATTTTTTGTTATTTGTGGTGACGGCCAAATAAAACGTAAGTGCGTATATTTTGATTTAATTTTATTTATATATTTAACGTCATGCTATTCAGTTAAAAAACTGATTACGATCATTGGATTAGCGTAGTGAAGATTCCATTTCACTACACTGGAGAACAAAAATCGGAATGTTTTTCTTTCTTTCTTTCTTTTTTTCGTATTTTTGTGTGTTTGTTAACACGATTCCGGCTAAACCGATACTCCAATTGCAAAGAAATTTCTGGAGGTCTTGAAATCTATTGAACTTACAACTGCCACGTTTTGAGCGCAATCGAAAAATTATTTCTCATTAAAATCGCAAATTTACGATTTCTTTTGATTTTTAAAATTTTTTATCGACTTAGAACATCGACATGCTTTATCCGATTGTAATTATTGTTTCACAGAACCCTTATTTTATGAATTAATATACCCACACATAACAAAAACTTGTAAAAATACAGCCAAACCTTACACACTCAAAATTAGTCTAAAAAAGGGCAAGCTCATCTACCCTTCCACATTTGCGCATCTTAATTCATAAACGTACAGTGTCCGTAAAAACCCTTGAAAAGCTTGGCAAATAGAATTTGCAACACTATAATTAACGAATAGTTCTCCAAATTTTTTTTTCAAATTTTATTTAACGAAATTTGGTCATGCAAATTCTATTTTGGCAAGCTTTTCAAGGGTGTTGTTACGGGACATTGTACGTTTATGAATTCAGAATGCGCAAATGTGGAAGGGTAGATGAGCTTGGCCCTTTTTTTAGATCTCATTTCTTTTGAGTGTGTAGGGTTTGGCTGTATTTTTACAAGTTTTTGTTATGTGTGGGATCTCATTACTTTTTCAAGTTCCATTGCAAAATTATTTGTTAAAATATAATAAATTTATCAAAGTCGATTTAATTGCCATGCCCATGGTATTTGTATTACCAATTAACAATATAGAATGAAAAAATATAGTGGTACAAAGACTTGCTTTTTGTAAACAATGTAGGCGATTATTGTCACGTAACTATAGAAACTTGTTGATTGTATGCCTGTATAAGGCTTATTTTAAAACCTTTATTCCTATTGGAAGCCTTCCAGCAATTTTTTAAAACTTTTTCTTCAAAGGGAATTACATCACTATTACCTTAATGTCCATGTAAAATATGAACGTTGTAGCCCCACCACCCGTTTGGTCAGAATCGCTGGGCAATTGAAACTGACGAATTAGATAGTAGCCAGTAACTAACGTCCTTAAAGTGATTTTGAGCATGTTTCAAGTCATATTTTCACCAAGAAGGAATGCTCGTACCCCAACCAAATTTGGCATGTGTTGTCGGGTACCTAAATCCCCTCTATTTTGATAGTTTTCAAGTTCACATCACGGTTAGATGGTGGGTGCACCTCAAAAATCACCCCAACTCTGTTTGCTTTTATAAGGTGCCCGAGTGTGTAGCGCCACCGCGGCTTGGCTGCGGCGCCCTAACGGGCACCTAGATTCGTGTGAAATTTGAGCGCAATCAAAAAAATTTTTTCTTATGAAAAATCGCAATTTTACGTTTTTTTTTTTTAATTTCTTCGACTTTGTAACACTACATGCTTTATCCTATTGTAATGATATTTTTACAGAAACCTTAATTTTTATGAATTGATATATTTTGTGTTTAAATTTGACCTTTTCAAAAAATTATTTCCAAGAAAACACAAAAACATTACGCTTTTTTCGTTTTTAAACAATTTTCGCTCATCCAAAACGCACCTGAAAAAGCGTTAGCAAAGCTTTCTTAGTTGTAACACGGACAGCTCTTAGAGATGAGAGACATAGCAGGCAAAAGCCAAACATACACACCACACAGCTAGCTACAGAGAAGGGCCACACTTGAGTCACCATCAGGTTTTCACACAATGCCATTTATTATTCATGAAAACACTATCTTACATATAAAATAATAGGCTCGGGTTTGGCTCTGGTCGATGATGTGTAGCTGATGAGGTAATTCTTCATCCAGTCCCATTTATTACTTCCATTGAGTTCCAAGCTTGCCCGGTATATCTCGTGGTGAACAGTCTTCAGTCAGGGTTTAAATTTTTTTCAAAGAAGCTTTAAAGGGTCCACAGAATCTCTTTTTTACTAAAAAACTTTGTTGATTTAAAAAAAAAAAAACCTTTGTTTCACCTTAGAACTCAAAGTAAATTAGCTTCAGAATTCATATCAAACAACATGGGGGCTCGCTAATTCCCAAAAACCCCTCCAAACTAAATAAACTAGGAAAACGCTCATTGGCGCGTTGTTGAGGATGTTTTAAGGGAAGTTACGAATTTAAATGCCCAACCAACAAAGTGTAGCCTACTGGATATTGTGTAGTGATGATAGTTTTCCCATCATCTTTGCCATTGTACTATTTATTCCTTCTAATTTGAGTTCTCAAGCTGTCCGGATTCTTTTTGTAGGAACATTTCGATTTACAATAGTCTTTAAGTTTGAAACGAATTTGCTTAAAGTTGACAAAGAAAATTTTTATTGCCTGCAAAAAAACATGGTTTTTATTTTTTAAATTTTTTGTTTTTTTTATAACAAATCAAGATAATTAGCTTCAGAAATTTCATAGCAAACACATGGTTGGCTCGTTACAAATTCCAAAAACTGCCGTCTGTAACAGATAAAAAAAAAAAAAAAATACCGACAAAAACTCGAATGAGGAGGAACCAAAAATAACATAGAGACCGTGAGCCGTGTTCGTTGTTCAAAATTTTCCACCGCTTGAAATAATGGAACCAACAAAAGACCTGCTTTGTGAGTATTTCCCAGCTAATAATTGCCACCATTAATGCGAAACTTTCAGAAGGAGTACGCGCCTTCCCCCAAAAACTTTAAGTTAAAAGATCTCCATTTTAACCTTTATCGAGTCTCGGTTGTCTTGGTGTCAACTGTTTTGTGTGTGATGTGACTGTGGGTCGGTAAACAAAAACCTGTCATGTTTCTTCATATACTCAACAGAGCGTGCTAGTTACGGCGCAAAAATCTTCTTTCATCGACTGTGATTAGGACCGAAATGTTAGCTCACAAAACAGGCAGTCTATTTGGGTTCATCCCATTCGAGCAGGCTGTGAAAATTATATTTTCCCAATAATCCATTTCACAGCAGATCACAATAACAACCAAAGCACTCAAACTCCAGTGAAGACAACAAAGAAAAAAGACTAAATCACCGCACCCGGATCATTATTTAATAATATAAGTTTAACATAAAATAAAGTGTCTTCTGGATACTTAGTACACAAAGTCATCTATCATCAATTTACTGAGCTAAAGAGGGTATACATTACATAGTTTATATATGATTAAGATTAAATACTGATTTTAGATTACGTATGGTCTATCTATATGTAAAAACCTATAACCATCAATCATGCAGTAACATTGCTCATGCTGTCAAACCTGCGCACACAGACACTTGGATAATAATGTATGCATCTTATACGACGAAAGGAGGGAGGCATCACTCAAAGGAAACAAGTGGGGGCTTTGGCGTAGCCTGCGCTTTGTGGGGATCGGATCCCATAAATGTATCTTAAAGAAAATCCGATTTGGAGAAGGACTATAAAAATAATGCATTATAATTTAGTGGGAAAACGAATTTAATTATGTGTCTAAATCTATGCAAGTAATTTTAGCCCTTCTACTAAATTGTAGCCGCCAGAAATATACGGTAGACTCAACTTCACCCAAGGTTTGAACAACCTTTAAAATTTGGTTACTTCAATCAGCACAACCAACGAAGAAAAACTAAAAATGCTATCATGCAATGCCGCCTGATTTTGGAGCTGATATTAATAGCTAGGGAAAAAAAAAGTAGAAACATTGTACACGTGGATTGTAAACACGATTCAACTTTCTCAGAAACTATATTTGCATTCTCTAAACTTCCAAAAAAATAGAAAATACACAATGCTGCTCAACTAGGGAAAAGGGTCGGAAAATGGCAATTCCTATTAATTAAAGTAATGACAAAGCACAGTTATGCACACACACACATAGCATGTTCGTTTGGTGACTCCCTAATAATAATAAAAAAATTTAAAATAATAATAATAATAATATAAAATAATAATAATTTTTCTGGGAAGTCTGCCCAGAGTGTAATTCATCCTCTATTCAGGTGTCAAACTAGGTTATGTTTTTCGGGTAGGAAACATGGTGAAAGGGAAAGTCCGAGGGCTGTTTTGTGTTTAAAAAGAAAGGGCCCCAAAAAATTTTTTGCATTCGCTTAAACAACTGAGGAAAACCCGGAAAAAAAAAAATTTCAGGGTTTGCGATCTTTCCCACCTTTAAAAAAAGTTTTGCAGTAAAATTTATGGTTTTTTTTAAATTTTGGGCCCAAAAAAAAAAAAAAAAGTTTTGTTAAAAAAAAAAATCAAAAATTTCCCCAGTTTATTGGGACGAAAAGTGCCTTTTTGAAGAAGATTGAAAATACATGTCTGCTGAAAAGGCTAAAAACGGTAAAAAAAAATTAGGTTAAATCCCGGAAAAAGTAATAAATTTCCAGTACTGCATTGAGGACACCCAAAATCTAAAATAGGCAACAATTCAGAAAAAAATCTAATTTTAGGAATGCAAATTCAAAATTGAAATTTTAACAAAAATAAAAGATTTTTTAAAACAAAATCAAAATTTTTCCGAAAATTGTTAAAAAAAATTTAAAGAAAAAAAAAAAAAAAAAAAAAAAAAAATTTTAGGAAAAAAAAAAACGGAATTTGAATGGTTTAAAATTAAAAAATTAACTAAAATTAGACAAATTCATTTGGGGAAGAAAGGGTTTTAATGCTCGACCACCCCTGTTGGTGGTTTGTGTGTGGAACAAGTTAAAACGTGAATATTCCTTAGCCCCTACACACTACTGCTTGTGTCTTTAAAATAAAAAAACTCGAGATAAATTTTTTGTGTTTTTTAACCATTCCACCCCATATAAGTAGACACTGCACAGTCCGACCCCCCCCAAAAAAACGATTACCTATACATTATAAAACATTACATGTAAAAAAACAATAAAAAATTAAATGATACAAAAGGTAAAAAAACAAACTTTTTTTGTTTTGGGCTTATTTTAAAAAAATATATATTTTTACATTATTACAATTTAAAGATTCAAAATATTATTTGTAATTTTTTCACCCACACTAAAAATATCTTAAATCTTATAAAATACAAAAATACCATAGAGAGTTTTTTCTTTTGGCATTTGATAATTTTATTGAAAACATTTATATGCATTTAAAAACATTTTTATCAAATTTTGCCCCAAGCAATTCAATTGACATGGGTTCATTAAAAATTAGTTTACTCAGCTAAAACCTTGTTCTATTAAAAATTTGTTTGTGGAACTAGACCAAAATTTTAACGCAATAAACATTTTTTGGTTTTTCGACTGATTTAGATGACCCGTGTTTAGATTGTATTAGTTATAGAAAAAAAGTTACATCAAAAATTGCAACAATGTAACCCCATCATGATACGAAGGCCACTAATCAGTATATTTTAAATTGACAATAACGAGATATATAGTGCAGAGACTAGCACTGTAGTAACATTTATTTTGTAAATATATCATATCTGAAATAAATTAGTACATATGCACTAGTACATTTAAAAATTAGTTGTGCAAACAACATTAATTTTCTCAATACAGTATTTTAATAAATTGTAATGAAGAAGATTAGTTTCTAAAATCTGCGCTTTTACTACTTTGAAATTATGTCAAAGGTGACAAGATGAGTTAAAATCAGTCCTACAGCATTATGAGCCATCTCATGAGCAATCATGTTGATCTTACCATAAAAATAAATTGCGGTACATAATAATACATTGATCAGCACATATTTCTGTGTGGTACATACATTGTTACCAGCTTTGTTTGATAAGTCAGTGAAATTCCATTGTTTTATTTTACTGCATATTAGGCCCTTTACAAAATGTAAACAGAAAGTGTGTCGACTAGGATGACAAACTTTCTTGCCTAATACCCAGGTAGAGGTTGTAATGGTGGTGACGACGATTAACCGTTAACCGGTTAATTTTTTGTAACCGATTAGGTGAACAATAACCGGAAAATTTTTCTTTTTTGTATTTACCGCGCGCGAGATAAAGAGAACCGCCCTTGCCCTTTTTATTAGTACTGGTCCAGTGCCACCCACTGACGCTCAACACGTGCCGCCGACTGCAGGGGTCCCTTTCCTCCCCCCTCATTAGCTGCAGTCTGGCAATGTGAGAAGGTCGAGTAGCTCTCCGTTCGCCCCCCTCCCCCTCCCCAACCCATACGATCGTAGTATTTCAGCACTGCCGACAAACGCAACCCATACTTGACCTGGCCTACCCACTCCACTACCCACCTCTTTTCCCCATGAGCTTGAATGGGCATATGAATTCAAACTGCTTTTTTTCTCTAGGAATTCAAGCACATGTTTCTATGCCATGTGATCATTTATTGTATGTACGAAATCGACTGCAGTCCCTTTAGTAGCCAGCTCAGTTTAACAAGGTGTTGTATTGACGCATCATTGATTTTTATTATGCCCCAGTATGAATGGTGTGTGAAGTAACCTTGCTGATGATGACAAACATGCTTGCAGAATTTGTTCTTGCGTGGCCCTATCACAGGTTTGGTTATGTGTTTGAGTTTTGGTTGCATATGGTAGCTGATTTTAGTGGCCACCATCCGCCTGAAGAGTCTCAGAAAGGGCGAACCCCGTCGTGGATTAAGGTAACAACTTTAAATTAGCTACAGTTGTCATCAGCAGGTGAAAAATTTTGGCGCCCCCACCCTTCAGGCTGGGCTTTATGTTCTCTATGCTTTCCCAACCTGTCAACCTTTTCCAAACTAAACTAAACTAGCCATTTGGCCTTTTCCAAACTAATTGAAAAAAAAATGATCTTGCAATTATTATCGCGTAAGAAAAACACAGCACTGCTGGAGAGTGCAAAATAATTCAGAATGTGTAGTTTTTGACTCTGAGCTGGCTGGTCGGCCGGCCGGCTCTGTGGGAGCGGAGGGGTAACCAACCGGTCTCGTAGACAGCTGGCGGAGGGCGGCGGGGTGGGGAAGTGAACCTGACACAGCTTCACAAAAGATAGCGCTCGCTGGCAGGAAATAGTGCTTCTTCGTCAGTGGGTGTTCATAAAGGCAAAAAATTGATGCATTAGGATAAATTTAACATTGGGAAACATAACTTTTGAACAATATGGTGGGGAAAAACGACATTGAGGAAAATTGTGAGGGAATTTTAAACATTGTGTAAAGGGGACTTTTGCAAAAACATTTCAAATGTAGCGATCATGGCGGGAAAACGGACGATGCGGGAACAATCCATAGGGTTTTACTGCATTTTTTTACTACATATTAAACTTGGCGTGTGCACATTGAATTTAGATAAGTTATTAAAATGTTGTTTGTAGTTTATTTTACGTCTGGAAGATTTGATGGAATTTCCAGCTGCTCAAAATGGTTTTATCCGCTCGTGCGATTTATTTCACGGAACAGATAATACACAGCATAATTACCCCTCCCCCTTCCACGCGAGGCCGGCCCCCGTGATGTCGCGTAAACAATGCTGGCTTAGGCTACACTACACTCGTCTTTGTGACCCTGAAAGGGCGTTCTCTGTGAAGTACAATTTCAGCATGTTTTAAAGATTCAACGGCGTTTTTTAATGTCCAATATTTATTATGTTTACATTGACAGCATTTAGAGATAAAATACTAGCAGGCGGGCGCGAGGGATTAATGAATGAACTGATTAAGTAAGTTTCAGGTGGGGGGTGGGGGGCACTGAGATAGTGATGAGGCAATTGAAACCCTTTAGCTGCCTACGATTCGATATCGGTTACACTACGCAGATGTGCCACAAAAGAATTTCATAATCAGTGCTTGATGTTACTCTTGTGATCGCTCTAATGCGTGATTTTACGCCTTTTTGAAAATTAAATGGTTAATAGAAACTTAAACCGTCGTCATCACTGTAATGGTGGTGATGCGGCGGCTCTAGGGAGGTGGGGCAAGCAAAGACTGACCTGCATGCCTCATGCGACTGCATTTGAGAATATGGTGAGCGAACTAAGATTTTTTGAGACAAGAAACAGGAATAAGAAAATTTAAAACCCTCGTCTCACTGTAATGGGGGGTGATGCGGCGCTCTGGGGGGTGGGGCAAGAAAAAGACTGACGCATGCCTCATGCGACTGCTTTTGAGAATAGGGTGAGCAAAACAAAGAGTGTTTGAGACAAGAAAACGGGAATATAAAAATTTTAAACCGGGTCATCACGTAATGGTGGTGAGGGCGGCTTAGGAAGGTGGGCAAGCAAAGACTCCCCTGCATCCCTCATGCGACGCTTTTGAGAATATGGGGGGAACAAAGAGTTTTTAGAAAAAAACAGGAAAAAGAAACTTAAACACCCCGTCACCTGTAATGGTGGTGATGCGGCGGCTCTGGGGAGGGGGGGCAAGCAAAGACTGCCTGCATACCTCATGCGACTGCATTTAGAAATGGTGAGCGAACCAGAGTGTTTGAGACAAAAACAGGAATATAGAAATTAAACCGTCGTCATCACTGTAATGTGGTGAGCGGCGGTCTAGGGAGGTGGGGCAACAAAGATGACCTGCATGCCTCATGCGACGCTTTTGAGAATATGGTGGGCGAACTAAGGGTTTGAGACAAAAAAAGGAATATAGAAATTTAAAACCGCGTCATCGTTTAAATGGTGGGATGCGGCGGCTTAGGGGGGGGGGCAAGCAAAGACTGACCTGCATGCCTCAGGACTGCATTTGAAAATATGGGAGCAAAACTAAGAGTTTTTGGAAAAGAAACGGGAATATAAAATTTAACCGTCGTCATCGGTAATGGGGTGATGCGGGGCTCTAGGGAGGTGGGGCAAAAAGACTGACCTGCACCTCATGCATGCTTTTGGAAAATAGGTGAGCGAACTAAGAGTGTTTGAGACAAGAAACAGGAATATAGAAATTTAAACCGCCCCATCACTGAAAGGTGGTGATGGGGGGGGTTCAGGGGGGTGGGGCAAGCAAAGATGACCTGCATGCCCATGCAACTGCTTTTGAGAATATGGTAGCGAACTAAGAGTTTTTGAGACAAGAAACAGGAATATAGAAACTTAAACCGTCGTAAATCACTGTAAGGTTTGATGCGGCGGCTCGGGGGAGGTGGGCAAGCAAAGACTGACCTGCATGCCTCTGCCTGCTTTTGGGAAAATATGGTGGCAAACTAAATTTTTTGAGACAAAAACAGGAATATAAAAACTAAACCGTCGCCCATCACGAAGGTGGTATGCGGGCTCTAGGGAGGGGGGAAGAAAAAGACGCCCCGCATGCCTCATGCGACTGCTTTTGGAAATGGTGAGCGAACTAAGAGTGTTTGAGACAAGAAACAGGAATATAGAAACTTAAACCGTCTCATCATGAATGGTGGTGTGCGGGGGGCTCTAGGGAGGGGGCGAAAAGATGCCCTGCATGCCTAGCGACTGCTTTTGAAATGGTGAGCAACTAAGAGTTTTGGACAAAAAACAGGAATATAGAAACAAAAAACCGTCGTCATCCGTAAGGGTGGTGTGGGGCGGCTCTGGGGAGGGGCAAAAAAAGTGACCTCATGCCCATGCGACTGCTTTTGAGGATATGGTGAGGAACTAAGAGGTTTGAGACAAAAAACAGGAAATTTAAGCGGCTTGAAATTTGCGGCTTTCGTTTAAATGCTATCCCCTCTGTATCGTCATCCCCATGCAACCACCGCCACAGCATTCGAAAATGAAAAAAAACATGGTGAGCGAACTAAGGTGTTTGAGACAAGAGACAGGATTTTCAAGTGCTAAAATGGGGCTTTCTTTTTTAAATGTATCCTCCTCTGATCTTCTCTTCCTTCTTTTCCTTTCTTTTTTTCTTGTGGGATTTTTTGCAAATTACTGTCCCCCTGCTTTCTGAGGCAGAGAGATAGAAAAATATAATTAAAAGTAATTTTATTTAATTTTATTAATTCACTAACTTATCCAGACGGGAAAG
>JAMZAV010016080.1:0-10488 GCA_024449915.1 Sweltsa coloradensis | reverse complement strand
AAATGGTATCTATATCAGATCTAGCTTAACAATACACGTAACTGCTACACTGCCTCACTAGTCAAACATACATTCTAAAGTGTAAAAAATATATAAAAATAGTAATATATACACTTTACATAAACATATCAGTATAGATAATAATATGCACAATAATCCCTTAAAAACTTAAGGAACTGAATGCAAGAAATACAAATGCTTCCACAGTAATGTAATCCTATGGAAATGCCACTTGATGTGAAATGCTTCCAATGTTCTGTAACATTGGTATTATTTATTATAGCTGCTTCATCGAAATAATGCAGATGGTGAGGTCACCGGCGAGCTAGTTCGAGCCAATCAGCGGCCCCTAATTTAAAATACTGATCATTGTGCCCGCTCGGCCCCACCGATGCGCTAGCATGTACATTCTTTCGGTGGAGCAGCCTATACACCTTGCTTGGTATTATTAGGGAGAGCATAATTATCCCATGTACCAATTTCACCCAAGGGAATGTTTTTTGGCCTGAAAAAAAATCGTTAAAAATAGAAAATACAGATATCAACATGACCAATTTCAAACACAATAGTACAAAGGTATGTCAGATAAAGGTAGGTACGTTCATGTATAGAATTCACCATTATTCACACATGATATGACTTTTCAAGGTTTAAATCTTTCCTCGATTTTCATAACTTCGTTGTCAGTTAACTACCATAGTAGTTGATAAAAACACTAATCTCAAACTTTGCACATTCTAACTTGTCTGAAAAAATCCTGCACAGACAGAATACAATGCAAAAGTAATAGTATTATTAGTATTACTTATAGCCTATAGAAAACATATCAATATCATGACAATCATTAGGTCATGGTCACTCGAAGCTTTACATCACAAAGAAAGCCTTCACTTTTATCACAATTCACAAAGCTGCCCGTTCCTAACAGCTCATAGAAAAAGAATCCTATAGAAATCAAACAATAGTTATATATCACCACAGTAACGTGTCACAGCTGTTCCACAATCTAGGAATCTGCCACAAGCTTTGTTCGACTCGTTCAGAATATACTCGCTATGTGAATTCAATCCGAAAAAGTCATATTGTTGTCTAGACTTCTACAAGTACTGTACCTGTAATGTAGTTTAGTTGCTACATTAATCCGTGCGACTTCTTATACTTTAGCATTGTAGCTCCACCAAGAAACCTGGTTCCCAAGTCGAAGTATATCACTCTTATAATGGGCTCAGTTTATCTTAAGTGGCTAATTCTAGTGCTTTCATGTTTAACATTCTGAATCCACCACAAGTCCAATAACTATGTAATTATATGAGAATGTCTGACGGTTTAAAAGATGTGTGCTCAGATTCTCTGTTTACACATTTTGAATATACTTCCAGCGTTGAAAGCATAAACAACGTTACCAACGGTGATATTTGGTGGGCTACCTCAAAGGGCACTAGATGGCAGAGGTACTAATTATTAATTATCACGTTATCAGGGTGTGTACACATTTTGAAAACAATTTTATTCTTTCCATGAATAGAATCATGGATGGTAAACAGATGTATTCTTATAGGGAGCACCAGAAGAATCTGGTGAAACTTCTCATTTGCCCTTTTTGATAAAATCTTTGCCGTCACGTCTCACATTAAAAAAATGAATATCAATCAACATTAATCTCCTGCGGTCCACTTCATAACTTCGAAGATAAATTATTTTGTGATTTTATGACCTAAACACAATGATATGTCCATAGGGCTTGTTACAGTTTATGGAGACCCCGATTCAACTTTTCATTGGGTCCAACTACATAATGATATTGTCACTGAATTCTTTCAAGACAGCATGTGAACAGAAAGGAAATCAATATATAACCCCAGCAGCCCACATCCTGGTAATGCAGAGTAACTACAGCACGTGCTAGTCCGCTCTATATTACAAGACGATTTGTGGAATAAAGTCAGTCTTGTCAGGCACTGATGAATCCGAGCTACGTTACTTATATCAAAACGCCCTTATTTAACGCAACGTACCCCGTTAGTTCACATCTTTGAATGCATTAGTCCGTCGAACGGCGAGGGATCTCATTGGCCCAGTTGTCGCCGTACCACACCAGGCGTCATGACGATTCTCTGAACTCGCCGGACTGAAGGTGAGGTCGGGGTCTGAGCCCAGGGGTAGTCACCGTATCGTGTACGCGTAGATGAGGCTTCTAGCCAGCGGCCCACGGTCGCAGTGATAGGGTGACTTCTTCGTCCCACTGCCATCAGAGTCTCCTAACCTGCAGAGCATGACAATGCTTTTGAATTTGCATGCACATTTTATTACATAATACTACATCTTACCTGTAATAATAATAATTTTAAAAAATTAGAGTAATAATAAAAATAATTAATAAAATATTATTAATTACGAAAATCGAATAAATAAATTGATATTGATTTTTTTTTTGTGGAAAGAAGAACAATTCATATTAGCCATTTGGAGCTTTCAATCTAAGGTTAGTTTCTTTTTTCAATCACCTAGCGATGTCCACGGATGAGCGCCCCAAAAAGTAAAAAAAGGGGGAAAAACAACCCTCCTCGTCAATGGACGGACACGTGATTGGTCTGGTCATCGTGGATCGCCTCGCGACTATACCGATGCCGCCCCACGTTGTACCGATGTAATGTCGCTGTCAGTATCGCCAGCTTCGTCAACCTGAACAATGGTTTGTGTTAGAAACAATAGTTAGTGACTCTACATATAATTCTTGTTTTTATCAATTTGCCTATATGTATGGCTACAGGACTGATTAAAATCTTTTTTTAACCATTTTCCTTGTTAACGTCCAAATTTCATAAGGTTGTTGTTTCATTGTTTATTATTAATTTAATTAATAGTGTCCAACAGAATATCATATTCAATTTTTAAAAAAAACTGATTGCCAGGTGAAAAATATTGATTACTGTTAGCATGGCATGTTATGTTATAAATAATATTATTATAATATTATTAGTACTAGCAGAGTCGATAAAGAAGTTTCCCCGTTGGGGAGGTCCTCCAACTCCCTATACCGCCCTGGGTTAAATAAAAAGTCGGTTTTTGGCGTTTGGAATCTAACGTTCCGCGCGACTCTGTGTGACGATTGATGGAACTACTTCAATAAAACTACGTCACTTTTCTACTAGTAGTTAACATTCGATGACGACAAAATGGCGTGAAACGTCAAAATATTAAATACGATCGAATGTTGGCGAATGTTTTCGCAAAAAGTAAACTCTCTTTATTAATGAGGATATTTCTGATGGAGTAGACCTAAGCTTAGGACCTAGGCCGACAATATGTATTGTTCAAGATTTCGATTTGAGTGCCTAGGGCGTACTTACGTCTGAAAACTGTATTGTGGCCTTGGGCCTAGGCTACACTTACGTCCGTTAGGCTTAAACAAGGCATATCTCGATTAATTTCGCACGAAAATGTCAGTGACGCCTGCGCAACACTTTATAGTACAATAATAAATCAAAAGTAAATCGTTTTACAAGGCTAGGGCCCTGGGCTAATATAATTGAAATAAAATTGAAGTTTGACGTTTCGTCTGTTGTTTTGTTTTTTGCATTGTCACTGCATATCGATAATCTACTGACCGTATTTAGCGTGCAGTGCTTTTATTAGTTTCACATTTGAGCCGCCCTCAGCGCGCAGAGCGTTAGATTCCGTTTTGACTTGGGAGTAAGGGGACCTCCCCAAAGGGGAAACTTCTTTATCGACTCTGGTACTAGTATGTTTATTGGATGAGCGTAGCGAGCGAAGCGAAGATTCCATTTCACTACACTGGAGAAAAAAATCCGGAATGTTTTTTTTTTTTTTTTTTCTTTCTGTATTTTTGTGTGTTTGTTAACACGATTCCGGCTAAACGACACTCCGATTGCGATGAAATTTTATGGAGACCTTCGAAATCTCTGAACTTAGAACTGCCACGTTTTTGAGCGCAATCGGAAAATTATTTCTCATGAAAATCGTTATTTTACGAATTTTTTCAATTTTAAAATATTTCTTCGACTTATAACACCTACATGCTTACTTCGATTTTAATGATTTTTTCACAAACCTTTATTTTATGAATTAAGATATTCGTGTGAAATTTGAGCGCAATCGAAAAATTATTTCTCATGAAAATCGAAATTTTACATGTTTTTTTCTATTTTAAAACAATTTTTTGACTTATAACACCTACACGCTTTATCCTATTGTAATGAATTTTTCACAGAACCTTAATTTTATGAATTAATATATTCTCGTAAAATTTAAGCGCAATCGAATAATTATTTTTTATGAAAATCGCAATTTTACGATTTTTTCCTTTTTTAAAATTACGATTCATAAAAAAAAAATAAAAAATAAAGTCAATTTTTTAGTTAATTTAATTTAATTTAAAAAAATTATTCGACTTTGTAATAATTTTGTCACAGAACAACAGAAATCCGCATAACACATGGAAAGCTCAATGCACCAATTACGCTCATCCAACAACGCGGCGGGACTTAAGCGTTTTCCTAGTAATTTATACTGACAGTTTGACAGTTGACACCTTTCTGTACAATGTCAATTGTCAATAGGTTTTTTGGTCTAAGTCAAAAGGCCTAAAACTAGGAAAACGCTTGAGTCCCGCCGCGTTGTTGGATGAGCGTAATTGGTGCATTGAGCTGCCATGATTGTGTTATGAGGATTTTCTGTTGTTCTGTGACAAAATTATTACAAAGTCGAATAATTTTTTTTAAATTAAATTACTAAAATACAAAATTAACATTATTTTTTAATTTTTTTTAATTTTAAAAAAAGAAAAAAAATCGTAAAATTGCGATTTTCATAAGAAATAATTATTCGATTGCGCTCAAATTTTACAAAAATATATTAATTCATTAAATTAAAGTTCTGTGAAAAATTCATTTCAATAGGATAAAGCATGTAGGTGTTCTAAGTCAAAGACTTGTTTAAAAAAAGAAAAAACCTGTAAAATTTCGATTTTCATGAGAAATAATTTTTCGATTGCGCTCAAATTTCACACGAATATCTTAATTCATAAAATTAAGGTTCTGTGAAAAAAACCATTACAATCGAATTAAGCATGTAGGTGTTATAAGTCGAAGAACTATTTTAAAAATCGAAAAAATTCGTAAAATGGCGATTTTCATGAGAAATAATTTTCCGATTGCGCTCAAAAACGTGGCAGTTCTAAGTTCAGAGATTTCGAAGGTCTCCATAAAATTATCGCAATTGGAGTATCGGTTTAGCCGGAATCGTGTTAATAAACACACAATAATACAAACAGAAAAAAAAAAGAAAAAAAAAAAAAAAACATCGCGGATTTTTTTCTCCAGTGTAGTGAAATGGAATCTTCGCTTCGCTCGCTACGCTGGCTACGCTCATCCAAAAATGTTTCGGAATAAAATGTAGTGAAAAGTGCCGCCCCCGGCTATCACCCTGGTTACATGGCATCGCCCCGGCTACTACCCTGGCTACTACCCTGGCAACCTGGCATTGCCCCGGCTACTACCCTGGCTACCTGGCATTGCCCCGGCTACTACCCTGGCTACCTGGCATTGCCCGGGTTTACCCCCCGGAGCATCCTGGTTACCGACACGCCCCGGGTACTACCCTGGCATCCCCTGGCACCTGACACCCCCCGGTACTACCCTGGCTTTTGGGTTTTGCCCCAGCTATACCCGGCACTACGCTGGCAACGCCCTGGTACTACCCCGGCTGCCCTGGTTACCTGACATCACCTGGCTACTCCCCTGGTTTTCCCCCGGGCAACCTACATCACCCCCGGCACTACCCGGCTTCACTCTGGAAACCTGACATCCCCCCGGTTTACCCGGGTTTTCCCCTGGAAACCCTTTACATACCCCGGTTACCCGGCTTTCACCGGGCAACCTGGATCGCCCGGTACATCCCGGTAGATCCGGTTACCTGACATGCCCCGGGCGGGGTTCCTGATTGAGGTTTTCAAAACTCTCCGAGCACGAACCAGTTTCGAGAGTCCAATTTTTTGGTTGCACTAGAGGCGGGCCCCATGAACACCAGCAACCGGGAGGAGAAACAAAGGCTGGGGTTTGTGCAAACCGTCAGAAAACCAACCCCTAATTGGTCATTGGAAAAAAACAGGTACGAAATAAGTTAAATAACAACATATACCAGATTTTTTGCGACAAAGGGTTTTTAAGAGCGAGTAAGACTATGTTTAATCAACAAAAAAAAAAAATTTATCTTTGCGGGAAAATGAAGATTTTTGTCGCGCGTAGGGGGTGAATAATTTTCTTTATCCTGCAATTGTGAACGTTTACAACAGGGGCAAAAAAAAGAAAGAACTAAAGCCCCTTAAAAAAGTCACCACAGTGATGAGTACGTCGGGAATTAAGGAAAAATGTAAAATTTTAAAGTCTACGACCGACAAACACCCCGTCATTGTTATTATTTCTCTTAAAGATATAAATATTAAAAAATATCGGTTTTTCCCTTTTTAGTATTTTAGTACAAGTCTAGATCATGGGGGTGATGATGAAAGATAATTAGAGCAGGCCAGGAAAATAAAGAACAGTGGGCCTTTTTCCCAAATTTAAAAATTTCAGTATTTTAGCCTTTTCGGCTATGTCGGGGCAAAAAAACCCCGCTAGATTTTCTGCACACTTTATACACCTCACAAAAACTTTTTTTATTTTTTTTTTTTGAAAATTTTGAATAAATGCCCTCCCATACAGGTCTTTTAATGCATTTACTATAGGAACAGTTCCACTGCCTTAAAAATAAAAAAAAAAAAAATCTGACCAAAAAGGGTTAAAATATTTTAACTTGTGTACATGGACAATTGGAAAAACCAAAATCTGTTTTTTTTTGCAATGTGGGCCCTATTTTAAAAATGACTACTATTTTAAAAGTAAAAAACAAAAAAATTAACGTGATCACATGAACGAGGTAGAGAGGACTAGACCCCGCCACCCGGGGGGACGTAAAGAGATGGCGGGCTCCCCC
The DNA here is from genome assembly GCA_024449915.1 of Sweltsa coloradensis. Taxonomy (NCBI): domain Eukaryota; kingdom Metazoa; phylum Arthropoda; class Insecta; order Plecoptera; family Chloroperlidae; genus Sweltsa; species Sweltsa coloradensis. The sequence continues at coordinate 3,495 of JAMZAV010016080.1, read as the reverse complement.
TTTCCCCCCCGTCAGCGCCGTGCGAGCCCGCGTCGACACGAGGTTTTAAAACTCGATGTTTTCTAGGCCCGGGTCGAAAGGGTTTACAACCCGTGGCCCGAGACACAGAGTCCCAGATGGAAGATGGAGATGTTGCCGTGGGACCGCCCCCACCACAGTTGCCCACCTGCAAGAGCACGAAACCCGGTTTTTGTATTTTTTTGATTGCTCTATGACATTAATCGATATGGTGATGTTTACATGACCAAAGTTTGACTAATTTTTAAAAGGCCCTTAAATATATTTATTATGATTTACCGATTTCAAGCCTACCCTTTTTTTACACATTTTTTTCAGTTCACAATGGCCCCCCCGGTTGGAATCGATAGCAAACTTTTGAGTATTTTTAAAGCACACTTTTTTTTAAAGTGGCCACTTTTAATCGGGTCGGTTGCAAGAGTAAATACGGTATTTTTTTATTTTTTTTTATTTTATTGATTTTCCCCCTTAGGGTAATAGGGGGGTGGGAGAAAAAGGGCATTCCCCGCACGAGGGGTCTGCCACCCCCCACCAAAAAATGGGGATACAAGGTTATAAAGTTAGGGGTTTTCTAGAAAAAAAAGAAAATAAAGCCTTTGGATGAGCGAAGCAAAGCTTCAAATTTTCTTTTGTGTTTTTTTTTTTGTTTTTTATTACTTTACCGGGTTTCCCCAAAAATAATAGCTCGGGTTTTGTTTTTTTTAGTTTTTTTTGTCGTTTGTCGCTCTTACCGGGAAAAAGGCATATGCGATCTTTTGAAAAATTGGAGGGACCTTCGAAATCTCCAACTTAGAGCTGTAGTTTTTGGGGGCCCTCGAAAAAAATTTTTTATAAATACGACTTTTTCGATTTTTTGTGCGATATTTTTGAATTTGGAAAAGGCTACTCCCATATTGATGAAACTTTAGAGAAACGTTTAAAATCCTAAAATCAATAGTTATGTTTTTGAGACATTTAAAAAATTATTTTTTTAAAAAACCGACTTTACGATTTTTTCTCCGGTTTTTTAATACAAATTTTTGGGATAGGGGGCCCGATTTTGCCCAAAGGGGTGGGGCTACGGGTTTTTTTTACTTTGACATAAAGTTAGGGATTACCCTTGAAAAAAATTTAAAAAATTTGGTCAAAATTCATAGAAAAAAATTTTTAATATAACCCTTTTACGGGAAATGAAAAGAAATCAAGAATATAAAAAAGAAGGGTTTCCATAGAAACGTAAATTAGACAAAAATTCCAAAAAGTCATCCATCACGCGACTGGAAAAAAGGGTTTGCGAAGCGGCCCCATAATTCAAAGTACTTATGTCCCAAAATCAGCGTTAAGTTATGATAACATTTTTTGTTTTTTTGCTTTGGGTTTTGCGAGTTGATCATGCCATTTTTAAGGCGTTCAAAAATAGCCAAATTAATTTCCCCTTTATTTAATTTATTTTAAATAAGAATAGAACTCGGAATTCCCTATTTGTCAACAAAAAACCCACAATTCTACTATTTTATAAAAGTTTAACCCACATTCCCCTGCGAAACTAACTTTTTATTTAAATTTAAGACATCTTTAAAAAGGGGGACAACCTACAAAAATTCTTCGACCCAAAAACCCAAAATAAATTTAAAACTGAGTAATTTTTTTTCTCTCATATAACCCCCCGGGTGGCAACCCTTTTAACTTTTCCCACCCGTGGTTGTTTTTGAAGAGGTAGTAAGCGCATGAAACGCCGTGTCTTCCCGCCCCTCATTACAAAAATCCCCCCCCCCCCCAGCCCCCGCAGTGGGAGACAAACCGCGTACGAGGAACAGCCTCCGTTTGGGAAGGGGGGCCCATCGCCCCGCGGCTTAGCTCGGGCAGCGAGAGAAGACACGGATGGGAAGAAGGGGGCCCGGGGGTCCAGGGGGTAGCCCAAAAAGGGGGGGCCGCGGACCCACTGCAAGGAGCAAAAAACAGTTGATTTAAATAGCAAAGAAAAAGAAACTTGTGTTTTTATTTTTTAAATAAGTTGGCCCCAAAAAGAGGTTAAAAAAATGGTCACAGCTTAAGATGTATGCAAAGAGCATTTGTTGTTTTTGTGCCCTACCATTTTAATTTTGGGAAATTTTTAAGGGATGGGGAACGCCGAAATTTGAAATTTTACTTTTTTTAAATTCGAGTTTGGGTTTAAATCGGAAAAAAAGTTTAAATTCGTTTTTTTTTTTTTTTTTTTTTTAATTGTAGGGTGTGCGGTCATATATTTTTTTAAAGACAAAAAAGGTTTGTTTTTAAGGCAAATTTTTAAAACAAAAAGGATGGTGGAGGTGTGGTCCAGTAGTTACATACTTTCTTGGTGGAGGTCCCCCTCCAGACTTACACTTTTTTCCCTATTAGACGGTTTTTTTAAAATTTTTTGTAAATTTTGAAGTTCGTATTTTTACGGAAAGTTTGATTTAATTTCGAAAGAAAAAAAAGTGAGTCCCCACACCAGTAGGAAATTAAAGCAAATCAAAAAAATTGTTTTTTAAAATTTAAAAAGGGAAAAATTTTTTTAAATTTTTTCCCCAAAAAATGATTTTTTTTGCTCAATTTAAAAGCCATTTTAAATATTATAAAATAAAAAACTAGTTTTAAAAAAGGGGGAAAGATTTATTCAAATTAAGGCAGGTGAAATGTATGTTTTTAGAATCTGAAAGCAAATTTTTTAAAAAACATTGCAAATTGACTGATGTTAAGGGTGTGATTGTCACAATTAGAAGTAAATCAATTAATATTGAAATTTTATAATTTTTAATTATTTTTTAATTTTCGTATTTTTTATTCTAAAAAAAAATTTTAAAAAATTACAGATAATAATTTTCAGAGATAATAACTTAAAAAGTAATTACTATAATTTCACATTACTCTAGGCCTTGACACTCTTTAAAAAAAATGATTTAATTGTAATTTATTTACAATTAGTTTTTTTACTAAAATTTAAATTTTATTTATCAATCTACCCAAAAAAAACATAAAAAGAAAAATTTGAAATAGTTAAAAAGCATATCGAAAGGGCAACCCCAGGACAAAGAGAGCCCCATGATTAAACGTTATCTGTCCCCAAAGTCCCCCATCCGAGCCCCACCGATGAAAGGCCGCGCGGTCGGCTCGACAGCGACTGCGAGTAGTACAGGACTCCGCACTCGGTGGTATCAAAGGTCGGCCGCAGTGGAGCAGGCCACACAAAGCGGGCCCTACCCCCTCTGGGGAACAAACCAATCATCGAAAGTCGGGAAACCTTTTGATTTAAATTACATTATTTTTTCCCCGCAAAAAAATTCATCATTATCAGATTTTTTTTTTTTAAAATTTAAAGCCCCCACGGTTGGTTGCTGGGATGCTGGCGGTGGCGACAACAGAGCTTGTGGTTGAGCGACAACGTCCGTGAGATAGTGAACTCGGGAGCCTTCCAGGAAACGATTGATGGCTGGGGGGGGGGGCGATTCCCCCCCGGAGGCTGGGAAAACCCCAGCC
>JAMZAV010016079.1:0-11865 GCA_024449915.1 Sweltsa coloradensis | reverse complement strand
AGAGGGGTTTATCTGTTACCGGGTCGATGGAATTAATTTGAATAAGTTAAAGGGGGGGGCATTTAACCACTAAACTCAAAAAATATATTTCATTCAGGCTAACTAGTAATGAATTTAGCAATCAACAGAAAATTATCGGGGCCACCATGACCTCCCAAAAAATTGTCAAACATGACATTTTTCGAGCTAGGTCCCATCGCAAAAAATCTCCCATAAGAAATAATATGGGGACGATCTTTATGTCCCGTAACCTTGGAGGATTTTGATCCAAAAAAATATTAGCCATTTTTGACGTTCTCGACAGCCTTTTCTGTAAATTCTCTTTATTTTGTTTTGTAATTTGGGCAAGTAGTTTTGTCAAAATATGCTGATTACCAAGATGGGGTTGATTTTGGAATGCATATTTTTGTTTGTTTGAGGGTTTTGGGCACGGTTTCAAGACACGATGTTATAAAGGGGCATTTTAGATTGTAATATGCTCTAGTATCTATGTGGAACAAAAAGAAGCAGGTTAAAGCCGATTTAGGAAATTTTCCAAATCACCAACTTTCACCAATTTCTGGATCAAAAAAATTAAAAAAATTCGTGTTAAATCACAGTTACAAGATACCATTTTCTAAATGGTCATTTAAGTGTTGTATTGTGCTATAGATCACGTGGTAAAAAATAATTTTTGTAGTTTTTAGACCCTTTAATGAAATGAGTTATTGGTGTGTTTTGATGATTGTTTGATTGTAAGTGTATAACCCCTCCTCAGACCCAGCGTCGCCTATGAGAGACACTAAATAGGGCATTAGAAAAAAATTAAATGGTTGATCTAGAGATGCGAGCCAGGCACTACATTAGTTAATTTAGTTGCCAACAGATGGTAACTATAGTTACAAATTGTCCAACTTACAAAAAAAACTAAAACTGAAGCTGTTATCTTCTCCTAGTTTTATTAAAATTTTATTCAAGATGGCCGTGGAATGGTAATTATGCTGTAATTAATATTAGTTGCTGTCAAATTGAATGATACAAACATTATTTCAATACCTACTAGAACATTGTGTTAACATGATGCAATCGGGTTTTTTACTCTGTTGAGAATACAACAATGCCAACAATGCAAATATTCCTATGTCCCCAATAGGCGACATTGAGTATCAACTTATACTTATAAAATTAAAAACATATTTCATGTTTTTTTTACACTTTTTATCAATAAAATTAATATCAAAACTAAAATTAAATTTTAATTAACATGCCAAGCTTATGTTTTCATAACTTTTAAGTTAAATTTAATTAGGCTATCACCAACTTATAAAATCCATGCTTGAAACAACCATTAACAAAGGAATTTTGTTATTTTTTTGTTATTTTTTTAAATTTATTGAATTTTTTAATAATTATTATAATATTTTTATTTTAAAGTGTGTAAATAACAATAACAGCAATAAAAAAGAATAGACCAACAAATAAAAAGAAGCAAAAATTCATTGAAATTTTAGGTATTTACTAACAAAACTACATTGTTGTCAAATAATTGTTTCATATATTTGAGACCCAATGTCGCCTATAGAGACACAGCGTTTGGCTAAATGGGTCAAGGGATTTTTGCTCTGTATTTTTTTATTTTTTTAATTTATTTTTCAACCAGAAAATGACATTTGATTTTATATATTGCAAAAAAATTAATTCTGGTCTGAGGGAGGATAATTATATAAAAATAACAAATAAATGATTTGTGACGATAGTTAATTCCAACACAAATTGTTATTTTTTTAAATGGGAATAAAGTAAATATGTATAATGTGAATTATATTTTTGATAAATAAATTACTTTGAATGAGAAATTGAGAAAGTTTGTCGCCGTTATGGAAAGATCAAATCGCGTGCGTTAGTGGACATTTTGTGACATTCAAGTGTACACGCGTGACTCTTGTCTGGAAGGTTTCGGGTTCACATTCCCGTCGAGACCGGTAATCCTGTCAAACATTTGTTTTGCAAAGCTTTCCTTAGTTGTTAATTGCGAATGCAAGGGACTGAGTCCTCTGAAACAACTTTAGGACATCCTTCACAATTTGTCCTTACTCCAATATACCTAGTTAGACACCTGCAGAGGCTTGCATTGCACCCAGCAGGTTTTTCACGACAAATTATCAAAGTATAATTATTTATTTATTTTATTTTTATTTATTATTGTTTTAACACATTGATGTGTTATAGGTTGCTAAAAGAGGGCATAGCCCCATTCACATTTAGGTCTAGCAACCTACTCAATACTAATACTAATACATTGCATATTATTATATTATATATATATATATATATATATATCTATATATATAATATATATATATATATATATATATATATATATATATATATATACATATATATTCTGCTTCTATCAGGGGAGGACCTTCTTTTCATGTTTTATTCTTGAGTCATAGGCTAAAGTATAAGCTAAGTTCTCAACCTGAAGTAAATTAGACGAAACAGGTCCAACCCATGAAACCCTGCTACAGTTTTACACAATCCTGAGCTAGGAACTGATAGACTTACGCCAGTTAAAGTTAAAAACTTCACCTACTGCGGAATCAAACCTAAACCTTCTTCGTTGGAAGCAGATCCTCGAACCACAAGACTTACCAGCAGTCTTATGAAGGAACGCGTTCTTTTCAGGAACTAATTAGGAACGAGTTCCTTTTCTTTGGGAACTTGTTACGAGAAAACCTACTATTTCGTGGAATTTAGAACAAATTAAACTTTTCGTAATAATTTCCTTCGCCGTCGTAACACCGCCAAATACAAGATTCCGATATCGTAACTAGTATCAAAAATACTTTAGACTTGAAACTGTTTTAGAAAATGGTTCAAACCTCCTTGCCGGATTTCGAGTGGTGAAAGCTGACGGATGACTAGGAAACATCTGCGTCTATTTTTAAAATTTATCACTTGACATTATAAAAGTAACAATTAATTACTTTCAAATTTATTAATTATTTCAATTAGTGATTTCAAAAGGAACGTGACTTGTCCTCCTTTGTAAACCAGTTTTTTAACTAGAAAGGATGAGCGTTAAATAAATATAGACAAAATAAAAAAATTGAATGTCCCAGTTCCTTTATTTTTTAAAGGAACGGGAACTTTGTTCAGTTCCTTTTTAGGCAAAAGTTACTTTTAATTTCAAAGTGTTTCTTTAGTGGAGAACGTGATATAGACTGCGTTTCACGATGACGACAACAGGAAACTAGCCATATTGTGCGGCGAGTGATATTTTTGTTAAAACTATGAATTAGTTGTCCATTTGTTTCATAATGTATTCTAAGGTACGACAATGGGAAAGTAATAGAATTTTTTGAGGGAAAAAATTGGTTAAGTTGGTTTATTTGATAAAGTGCGGATCTTCTGTTAGGTCATAATGCAACACTCTAGCGTAGGGGATATGGGAGGACAATCCCATGCTGGTCAAAACCAGCCACGGGTGGGGGATTGATGGTCGAAGTTCCTCACGTCGACGGCGAGAGCTCGCTTTGGGAAGTTAAATAATTCCCTACATGATAGCTGATATTTGCGAGATGAAATTTTCCACTTTTATCGTATATTATAATTATCAGAACCATGATTTGGGCAAGATTATGTTGGGACCAGGCGAAGGTAACAGAATGGCGACATACTTAAATGTCAATGCCTTCAAGCCAACTCTTTGGACCGAGTTAATCTTCTAACCAAGTGAGTAATAGAACCTCAGTTTGCTTCATTCTTGATGTAAGATATCAAAAGACACTGTAATAATTGGACATCAATAACTAGTCAGTATTTGTCACTATCTTCTGCAAAAAGTATAATTCAGAAGACCAAACACGTCTTTCTCGTCCAAGAACAAAAGAAAACAATTGACAGTGCATAATATTTTAACAATGTTTCTTCATCGCCTTGTTGACGGAAGTTTTCAAGATTCTTACACAAGTTGAACTATTTTAATTGAGATGTGAGAAAAAGTTTTGTTCTGAACCACGAGGCCGTGGGTTTCAAACTGTCGTGATGCAGTAATCTCAGAATGGAGAATTATTAAAATAAATTAGTTTATGTAATGATTTTTTTAAATGTATTTAAATGAATAAGTTCATTTTGCATTAATTAAACTAAATAAATATGCAATATTAATTAATGGAATGTGTGTAATTAAATTTGATTTCAATTTCCTCATGACATGTCACAATTTAAACCAATGATCAGTGGCGTTAATAGGCGCCCGCAGGGCCTCAACTGTGGGCGGGCCAGGTCGTTTAGAGGGTCCGTTAAAGAAAACCCAGTAAAAAAAAAAAACTGTATTTCACCCTGTTTGGAAAAAATTTGTTATCTTTGCTAAAATGATCGTTTTGTGAATCTAGCGGTTTGAAGGTGGAATCTAGCGAATATTTAGGAACTTTTAACGTCCACAACAAAACAACTCACAAAAACCACATTATTTTGGTATTGCATTCAGCCTACAACTTTTTTCTAAAACGCACCAAGCGCACTCTAAAACCCTGATTTTCTAAATTTTAGCCTACGGCGCTATTGTTGGGGGGGGGGGCTTGGCCCCCCAAACCCCCGTGCTTGGTCCCTATTTGTTTATTTGGATTACAGACGCGTCAACCGTTTGGTGATAATGCGCCACTCTAGTTAAGGAGGGGGGAGGAGAGGAGGGGCCCATGCTGGTCAGAACCAGCCACGGGTAATGGGAGGAAGGGGGTTTCTCACGTCGTGGTCGTCATCGTCTTTGTCATCGTTCGTTGTGTCATTGTCATCGTCGCCGGGGGGTCGTCAAGGGAAGGGGGCAAGGTCCCCGACGACGATTGCCAGAGCTCGCCTCTAGGTTCGGGGAGTAATATACTCCCCGCTTACTAGCTGATGTTTACGAGGTGGACTTTTTCTCTTGAATCGCCTTTTACGATTAGCAGAGCCATGCTCTGGGCCAATTCTAACCCGGGCCTATATAATACCCCCGAGATATTATATATCCCGCCCGGGATAAAAAGCCTAAATTCAACACTGGCCCTATGCATGTATGTATCTGTTAGGGGGGGGGGGGGCATAGAAATTTTGCGGGCTGGCCCATGAAACGAAGTTGCGCCACTGCCAATGTTCTCCATCGACGACTACGTGAGAAACTAGGGCGCTTCACCGGTTAGATCGAATTGTGCTGCCTGTGATATTATTTTGTTTTGTATAATATTTGGATTAAGGACGCGTCAACGTTAGGTCATAATGCACCACTCAAAACAATTGGGTACGGGAAGGATATACCCGTGCTGGTTAGAACCAGACACGGGTATGGGAGGCAAGGGGTTCTCACGTCGCGGTCGATGAGATGAGTTTATGGTATATTTGATGATTATATTATTTTCTCAGTATGTCTATAAGAAAAGAATATGAATTACATAATAATACATGAACAATAATATTTTGATTGATTCATTTAGTTTAACGTTGCGAGAACAATTAGGTTTAATGTTGGTCAGAAGCAGCCACGGGCAAGAAGGGATTTTTTTTGCATTAAGTCATGACCATAGGCCAAATCCTACACTGGATGTAACCGATTGTACCCACCATCGACGTAGACGTGAGAAACTAGGGATCTTCAACCGGTTAGGTCATATTGCGCCGCCTGTGAATGAAAGTAAATAAGAAGAGTTAATGCAGGTATGTTTGATGATAAGATAGTTTTCTAAGTGTATAAATAACAAAATAAATTGATAATGATGAAAGTAAATGCAAAATAAAAGTTATGTATGAGAATGGAAATAAAGAAAGAAAGAAATGTGTATGATGTGAATTAAATTTGTTAAATAGATTATTATGGATGAAAAATTTAGAAAGTTTGTCGCCGTTATCATATGATAGAAGTTCTTCATATGATTGGGAGAGATCAAATTGCGTGCGCAAGGCATCATATTTGGTACATTCTGCTAGCATATGATGTACGGTTAAAGGTACATCACATGTGTCACATATGGGAACAACATTTTCTCTGGTTAAGAGATATTCGTGAGTTAGGCGTGTGTGGCCTATACGAATTCCAGACAATACCACCTCTTCTCTACGTGAGAGTCGAGACGTAGGTGGACGAATTTTATTAGTCAATGTGGGCATCACACTACCCAATTTGGAATTTTGCAACACATCCCAAGATGCTTGTCGCAAATCCTAACAATCTTTGCTTGAATCCACTCTTGACATCTGAAACGGGAACTAGATTGAAATCAACGTCGCGACGCTGGGAAGCTTCCTTAGCAGCCCGATCTGCGTGTTCATTTCCATCTATGCTCACGTGTCCAGGTATCCAGCAAATCTCTATTTTATATCCCTTAGAGTAAGTTTTTTCTAATAGAATTGGATGTCCTTGTACTAAATGATGACTAGAATACATGTGTTTTATAGCTTGAAGTGAACGTAAGCTATCGAACACAAAAGGTTTTCTCCACAACGACAACGTAAAATGTATTTAAGAGCTTCACGGATGGCGAATTACTTTTCAGTGAAAACTGAACACACATCGCTTAGCCTGAAACGTTCAGTTAAGGTGGAGCAATAAAAGGCACTTCCCAACTTGTTGTCAATTTGGAGCATCTGTGAATACCAAAGTAACCTTTGAGGTTCATGGCAAATCTTTCGCAAGTTAATTTTGAATACAGTATCGCAAGTAGAGTTTTTATCAAAACGACAAAGGTCGAATAGAATAATCGGCTCTGGTGTAGACCAGGGCGGGTTATTGCTAAAAACAAAATTAAAAACTGTTGGCAGATTAAAATCTATAAGATTAAACAAAAGTTTACACCTTAACCCGTTGGAAGGGTTGCCATCGGTTTGTTTATCAAAGTGTCTGACATATTTCACATTAAAAATATCACGATTTGATGGATGGTTAGGCATAGAATTAATTTTTCATTACGTACGTACCCAACAAAAGGTCTCGCCGTTCTGCCAAAGTGGACACACCTGACTCGGCATACAAGCTGACTTCCGGGCTTGTTCGAAATGCACCAAGAGCTAGACAAAGACCACAATGGTGGACAGTGTCTAGAAGTTTAAGGGTTGTGTTACTTGCTGAAGAGTATACGAAACATCCATAGTCCATCTTGGAGAAAACTAGAGATCCGTAAATTCAACATGCAAGTCCTATCTGCACCCCACGATACGATGTATTGCTGAGAACATTCAATAAATTGATTTACAACATGCATCTTTTGCGTAACTCAACAACGTGGTGTTTCCAATTTAGCTTTTTGTCAAACACCATGCCGAGAAGACGGACATTTGTTTTGAATAGAAGTTCCACATTGTTAAACGAGAGTTGTGGGTCATTTTGAATTCCTTGAAGACGACAAAAGTGAATGCACTGAGTCTTTTCGGGAAAGAATCGTGTCCCTCGCTTTCTAGCCCATTCGCTTATATTGTTCAATCCAATTTGCACATGTCTTTGAGCTGTTCGGTCACACCAACGCAAACATTACGTTACGACGACGACGTGAGAAACTAGGGTGATTTCAAAATTTGCGAATGCGCCGCTCTTACCTAGGTGATGTTTTGTTTATTTGGATTAAGGACGCGTCAACCATTCATAATGCACCACTCTAACCTAGGGGGGTGGGGGAGGGGCCTTTGCTGGTCAGAACCAGCCACGGGAAAGGGGGGGGGGAAATGGGGTTCTCACGTCATGGTCTTCATTGTCTTCGTCATCGTTCGTGGTGTCATTGTCGTCATCGTCGTCGAGAGGTCGTCAAGGGAAAGGGGCAAGGTCCCCGATGACGATTGCCAGAGCTCGCCTCTAGATTTAAGGAGTAATATACTACCCTTCATACTAGCTGATGTTGCGAGGTGGCCTTTTCTCTTAAATCGCCCTTTACGATCAGCAGAGCCATGCTCTGGGCCAATTCTACCCGGCGCCAGACGGGGTACCTAGGTGATGTGGGGATAACACAACCGTGCTGGTCATTAACAGCCACAGCCAAGGTGAAGGGGGGGGGAGAGGGTGGGACAGGCTTTGCTGTAAAATAATGTTCGAAGATGAAACGTTACAATAATTGCCATACTTTCCAGCTCTCTCAAACAATGACAAAAATAATATCTTGTTCTATACGTACAGAATTGCTGTATATTGCGACGCCATACAGGTAGCAGTTATGCACCGAGCACCTTACGTTTAAGCCCAAGATGAGGAAAGAATACATGCCTACAATGACGACTTGAGAAACTAGGGCGCTTCAACTTGTTTGGTCATATTGCGCCGCCTGTGATAATGACAAATGATGAGATGAGTTAATGGTGTGTTTGATAATTAGATTGTTTTTTAAGTATGTAAATAAGAAAAGAAAATGATGATCATAATGATATTTATAGCAAAACAAGCGTTATTTATGCGAATGGAAATAAATAAATAAAAGAAATGTGTGTGATGTGTCCTTGTCATCGTTCTTATTGTTTTAGTTGTAATGGATAACGATTGCCAGAGCTCGCCTCTAGTTTCGGGGAATAAAATACTACCCTTCTTACTAGCTGATATTTGTGAGCTGGACTTCTTCTCTTTAATCGCCGCGTAAGATTATCAGAGCCATGCTCTGGGCAATTCCACCTCGGGCCCAGACGGAGAACCCTGTGCCTAGACTGGGTCTAGAGAATTATGGGAGGATGATCCCATGCTGGATAGAACCAGCCACGGGTAGGGGGATGGAAGTGCGAAGTTTCTCACGTCAACAACCAGAGCTCGCCACTAGTTTAAGGGAGTAATATACCCTCGAACATGCTGATGTTTGCGAAGTGGACATTTTCTCATGAATCGCCATGTACGACTAGCAAAACTATAATTTGGGGCAAATTCTACCCCAGGCCCAGACGGGGTAGCCCAGGTCAGTGTGGCCGATAGCAACCTTGCTGATGGAACCTTCAGCCATGCAGGCGGAACGGAACAGAACTCCCGAGATTAGTGAGGAGCTCCTCACACAGACGATCCCCGGTTAGTTTGACGTAGACTGCCAGCTTGGCGCCATCCAACTGTAGCGCAGTGACGGAAGCTGGTTCCAGACGCAGTGTCGCATAAATCCACTCGTGGACCAAACGTGGACTTCGCCAGAGGACGGTTTAGAGTAGGTACGGTCAAATACACATTTGAGAGTGTTGACACGAGAAGTTACAGCGGGTACGAGTACGGGGCGTTGTGTCGAGAACATGGACATTCATTCCCAAGGCGTAGTATGACGACATGAGGACCTAGGGCGCTTCAACCGGTATGGTCATATTTCAACGCCTGTGATATTGGGAAATAAGTTGATGATTTTATTCTTTTCTAAGTTTGTTATAGAAAAGAAAGTGATAAAGATGACAGTTATAACAACAGTGAAATTATTTGATTGGATTGAAGGAAAAATGTCAATTCAATTTTGATAAATAAATAACTCGAAATAAGGAATTTAGAAAGTTTGTCGCCGTTATCATAAGAAAGAAGTTCTTCATATGATTGGGAGAGATCAAATTGCATGCGCAAGGTATCATATTTGGTACATAAAACGTGTGTGGTTTATTCAAATTCTACAAAAAAAACACACACTTTTCTCTACGTGAGAGTCGAGAGGCAGGAGGACGAATTTTTTAATTCAGTGTGGGCATCACTCAATGGATTATTTAATTTGCGCCACATTACTGGATGCATTTCGCAAATCCAAAATCGTTGCTTGTAAACCTTTTAGCTAAGTTTTTCATCAAATAGTATTAAGTATATTTGGATAGTTGGCGCGTCAACCGTTAGGTCATTATGCACCACTCTAGTCTTGGGGATGTGGGGAGTAAGTGCAAAGCGGTTTTAAAACAAGCCCATGAGTAAGACAAGGAAAGAGGGTCTTTCTCACGTCGCGGCCTGCGTCTTTGTCATCGTTTGTGTTGTCATGATCGTCATCGTCATCGTCGTCGTCTTCGTCGTCGCGTTGGTCGTCAAGGGTGTGTGAGAATTCCCCGATGGCGACTTCCAGAGCTCACCTCAAGTTTCGGGGAGTATACTGCCCTACACTAGCTTATATTTGTGTGGTTTACCTATTCTCTTGAATCGCCTTTTTCAAATAGCAGATCCATGCTCTCGGCAGATTGTACCCAGACTTAGCCGATGGAGGGAGAGGAATTTTGTTTACTTGGATTAAGGACGTGTCAACCGTTAGTTCATAATGCACCACTCTAACCTAACTAGGGGGGCAGGGGGGGGGAAGGAGGGGCCCAAGCTGGTCGTCAGAACCAGCCACGGGTAAGGGGAGGAAACGGGGGGTTCTCACGTCGCGGTCGTCATTGTCTTCGTCATCGTTCGTGGTGTCGTTGTCTTCATCGTCGTCTAGGGGTCGTCAAGGGAATGGAGGTGTCATCAAGTCGTGGTCGACCTTGTCGTCGGCCTGTCGTCGGGAAGCTCGCGAAAAAAATTGGAAATTTGAACGATATAAATAAATAAACTCCTATTAAGTGTCGACTCACTCAGTCACAACACAATAGAATACACAATATACATATACAATATACAATACAATTTACAATACAAAATCAGCCTTTGACGACGACGTGAGAAACGATGGCGCTACGACCGCTTAGGTCATATTTCGCAGCCAGTGATATTGTAAGTGAAATAAATAAGTTAATAAATTGATCTTGATATATTGTTATCTAAGTGTATATATAATAAATTAAAATGATGGGTATAAAGCAATAAAAGACAAGTTATATATTGAATGGACATAAATGAACAAATTCAAAGTTACATGATGTAATTAAATATTGTTCAATAAATATTTTTGAATGAAACTAGTTTTGTTTTTTTGATCAAGGGCGCGTAAACCGTTAAGTTTTAATGCACCACTCTAGCGTAGGGGATACGGGGAGGAGGGACCTATGCTCGTCAGATCCAGCCACGGGTATCGGGAGGAAAGAAGGGGTTCTCATGTCGCGGTTGTCATTGTTTTTGTCATTGTTCGTTGTGTCATTGTCATCGTACGAGGGGTGGTCAAGGGAAGAGGGCAAGGTCCCCGACGACGATCGCAGAGCTCGCCTCTAGATTCGGGCAGTAATATACTCCCCGCTTACTAGCTGATGTTTGCAAGGTGGACTTTTTCTCTTGAATCGCCTTTTACGATTAGCAGAGCATGCTCTGGGCCAATTCTACCCCGTGCCAGACGGGGAGAAGTCGTCAAGGTAGAGGAAAGGTCCCCGACAACGACTTTCAGAGCTCGACTCAAGTTTCGGGAGTAATATACTCCGCTGTTACTAGCTGATGTTTGCGAGTGGACTTTTTCTCTTGAATCGCCTTTCACGATTAGCAGGTCCAAATTCTACCCCGGTGCCCAGAAGTTTTAAAAATGTATTTATTTGGATAAGGAATGCGTCAACCGTTATGTAATAATGCCCACATAACCTAGGGGTACGGGGGGAAGGGCTCTTGTGTCAGAACCAGCCACGGGTGAGGTTAGAAAGGGGGGTTTCTCACGTCGTGGTCGTCATCGTCTTTGTCCTCGTCTTTGTCATCGTTCTTTGTGTCACAGTCATCGTCGTCGGAGAGGTCGTCAAGAGAAGGGGGGGGGGTATCCCCGACGACGATTGCCAGATTTTTTGGTTTATTTGGATTAAGGACGCGTCAACCGTTAGGTCATATTGCACCTCTCTAGCCTAAGGTGATGGGGGGAGAGGCCCTGCTGTCAAACCAGCCATGGAAGGTTGAGAAGGGGTTTCTCACGTCGCCGTCGTCATCGTCTTTGTCATTGTTCGTTGTGTCATTGTCATCGTCGCCTGGGGGTCGTCAAGGGAAGGGAGCAAGGTCCCGACGACGATTGCAGAGGTCGCCTCTAGTTTCGAGGATAATATAAATCCCCT
>JAMZAV010016078.1:0-11791 GCA_024449915.1 Sweltsa coloradensis | reverse complement strand
TCACTAACTTAATTTTCTATTCATTATTTGGACAAAACTTAAGAGGAATAATATTTAGCAAACATAGGGGATCGTTCCTTCTAATAGCAATTATTTCAAATTTTTAGACACAGCACAGCCATCAACATGTTATAGGTATCGATGTACGCATTATCTAGGTGCCCGTTAGGGCGCGGCAGCCAAGCCGCGGTGCGCTACACACTCAGGCACCTTATACAGCAAGCAGAGTTGGGGTGATTTCGAGGTGTCACCCAGCCATCATGAAACGTGATGTGAACTTGAAAACTATCAAAATCGAGGGATTTAGGTACCCGACAACACATGCCAAATTTGGTTGGGGTACGAGCATTCCTTCTTGGTGAAAATATGACTTGAAACATGCTCAAAATCACTTTAAGGACGTTAGTTACTACTGGCTACTACTGGCTACTATCTAATTCGTCAGTTTCAATTGCCCAGCGATTCTGACCAAACGGGTGGGGCTACAACGTTCATATTTTACATGGACATTAAGGTAATAGTGATGTAATTCCCTTTGAAAGAAAAAGTTTAAAAAATTGCTGGAAGGCTTCCAAATAAAGGTTTTAAAATAAGCCTTATACAGGCATACAATCAACAAGTACGGTAGGCCCCTAACTATAGTTACGTGATAATAATCGCCTACATTGTTTATTTATTTATTAAATAAATAAATAAATAAATAAATTTTATTTAGAGTCTACCCACTCAGTTATATAACTGATTTTCAGTGGGGGACTTTAAATCAAAGCGACCAAGCCAACCCTGCAGGCCCCGACGCAATCGACGAGTGAGCGATAACCAACCAAAGATCGATATTTTTAATAGGAAATATAGCAATCAGTGGTATGGACAGTGCGAACACCCGCGAATCAACGCCAGAATCAACAAGGCCGATTCAGAACAACTCTGAAATTTATTATGTGCTTCGTTGCTAGGACGGCTCCAAAGTCACCGTTTACAAACTCCTAAGACAAGAACTGATGGACTGAAGTCCAAATCAGAAGCTAAAAAACTTCTGACTTTAGCGGGAATCGAACCCTGGACCTTCTGCATTGGAAGCAGATACGCTAACCACAAGACCAACGAGCCACACAAAACGTCTATCATATTCAGTTATAAGAACTGATTTACAAAGGAGGACAACTAAATCAATCTAAAATTACATAGATGCAGACACAACAATGAACTACATAGAAATAAATATTTGAAATAGTAATATTACAACAATGCATTAAATATTCAACAAATTTGATAACAAATAAAAAGGATATTAAATGCAATTTATGAATGAATCAAATATATAAAAATATATATAATATATATAGGCCTAATATATATTACAAAAAGCAAGTCTTTGTAGGTACCACTATATTTTTTCATTCTATTGTTAATTGGTAATACCATATAACAATTAAATCGACTTTGATAAATTTATTATATTTTAACAAATAATTTTGCAATGGAACTTGAAAAAGTAATGAGATCCCACACATAACAAAAACTTGTAAAAATACAGCCAAACCTTACACACTCAAAAGAAATGAGATCTAAAAAAAAGGGCCAAGCTCATCTACCCTTCCACATTTGCGCATTCTTAATTCATAAACGTACAGTGTCCCGTAACAACACCCTTGAAAAGCTTGGCAAAATAGAATTTGCATGACCATTACGTTAAAATTAATTAGAAAAAAAGAATTTGGATGAACTATTACGTTTAAATTAATAGTTACAAATTCTATTTTGCCAAGCTTTTCAAGGGTGTTGTTACGGGACACTGTACGTTTATGAATTAAGAATGCGCAAATGTGGAAGGGTAGATGAGCTTGGCCCTTTTTTTAGATCTCATTTCTTTTGAGTGTGTAAGGTTTGGCTGTATATTTACAAGTTTTTGTTATGTGTGGGATAGGCCCTACACGAAACAAATATCAAAGTACAAGTTTACTCAACTTCAATTTTTGACAAAAAACTACTAATCGGATTTCGACAAGACCTTTTTCAAAAAATGCATCTGGCTGTTTAGACCAGAAATAAATTAACTTTCTATTCTTTATTAGCATGGAATAATATGCAGCGTGCAGTTTTTCACAGCACATCCGCACATCAAAAGTGCGTACTTCAGATGAAAACACATACCGGTAGGCCTACCCTGCATATTAGCATGTGCTATACGCGTTTAAAGTGAAATCCAGGGGCAGCACTGTCGGTGGGCGTAACGTGCATCATGGCCGGCCGGAGTAGCATTAGAAGTAGTCCTTCCCTAAGCAGCAGTGTATAAACTGACGATTTGAATGCTCAATAATCAATCGTTGGTGAATGTTGTGATAGGGTAAGGGAACTAGTTCTGGATCGGGGTTGAGTTGTGGATCAAAATCTTTGGGCTTGTGTAAGTTCTACATGTAATGTACTAGTTGCACTGTCAGTATATTTTTCTGATGAATTGATCCAAGGAGCATTGGAATTGCACACTGTCATCACCAGGTTGAGTCATTTGTCAACTTAAGTAGAAATAGTCAACAATGCTATCAAAATGGTTGCCGTTTGCAACAGACGCAATTGATATACACATGCATTTATCATTGTAATATTTCATCAGTTATTAGCACAGCTTTCAAACTTTGTCAGAATTTTTATTATTAGTTTTGCTAAAAATTGACTATAATAGGTTTACTGTACATCTACTCAAAGCACCCTTGCGGGTGTCTACAAATAAGAGGTTTTTGTCCGTTTTTTTAGATCGTAACACCATGTTAAATGAATAGGACATATGCAGCAAGCCTAATAGTGTTTAAAAACCAAGTTAAAAGTAATTTAGGCACACTTATTTTTAGAGCTTGTCTTAACAGATGCAAATCTAAAAAAAAAAAAAAAAATGTTTTGGTCTAGCCTAATTTTTTTAATATTTTTTTCAAAATTTTGAATTTGATATAAATTTGTGTTTAGAATATTTGGCTTATAAAATTTATACTCAGGTGTTAGCTCTTGTCTTTGTCTTTAAATTTTGTATTGAAAAAAAAATTGTGGTTAGCATAATTGCTGCAAATAATTCACAATTACAATTTTGATCCACAACTAATCCGGGGACTGATTGTGGATCAATGCTGATACCGGGCGTCCAGAATCAAATTTGTCAGGTGCGGCTGCATCACTACTTATGAAACATATCAAAGAACCCCTGATATCAATTTGAAAAGTTTTAGCCTGATGATCCACAACTGATCAGTTCTGGATCAAAGCACTACTTTTTTTAATTGGCTCATTTTAGTACCTTCGTAAACTTTTTTTAAATTTTTTCTTTTGCAAACATTGTCGGAAAGTTAATCAATAAGAATATAGTATTAAGAGTAACAAAAAAAAAATCCTGATACTCAAAATTGTAATATTGCTTAACCCGATCCAGAACTAGTTCCCTTACCCTATGTGATTTTGTTGTAAATTAATGTTATGACATTAGTTAGCCTGTAGTCATGTTCAGAATCATCCTGCAACTCATTGAAATATATTTAATTCCCTTTTCTGAAGAGTCAATTTAGGCCTACTTTTTCCGATCGGTCCCGATTTGATTTCCTACAAAACCAGATAGTTCCGGGCAAAATTATAGGAAATTCTTTACTTGCATCCGTGTAATTTCTAAAAGACTAGACCTACAGGCATTTTGTTAACCCATGTTTTCGGAAAAAGCTGTTTCCCGTAACTTAACGTACGTCGTTGGTGGTGCTAAACTCGGAAACTCGCTGCTAGGGCCTAGGCCCCCCTACGGAACGCCTAGATCTGTCCGGAAACAATTTCGTGCTATAAATTATTATTACCAGAATTATTTCTCCATGGGCGTTATATTATTAGTATTGACCAGCGTTAGTTTATATTAAATAAGTTGCCGAGCTGGCTCGAAAATATCAAACAAATGATTGATATGGTGTGTGTGTGCGCGCCCACTTTTAGGCCTAGAAATGAACGACCTTATATGACAAGCTGATGCTTGATCATCGCATGTTTTTAACAATCTTGCAATTTTATTTCATTCATAGATAGTTTTAATATCATCTTATACTATTTAAATGTCGCCTACAATATTTCCCCGATTTAACTGACGAAAACATCCGCCTACATTGAGAGCTGTGTGTAGGCCGCACACACGCCCACTTCTAGGCCTAGAAATGAACGAACTCATGACAAGCTGACGCTCCATCATCACATGTTTTTAACAATCTTACCAGTTTATTTCATTCATAGATAGTTTTAATATAATCTTACACTATTTAAACGTCCCCTACAATATTTTTCCCCCGATTAAACTGACGAAAACATCCTACCCTACTCAGGGTTACTTCAAATGTTATCGTCACCTAAGTTCAACTTTCACGCTTATTTTCATTAACATTTTTCTATCTAGGCTGTATACGATGTGGCTACAAATATTCCACTACACTTACAAACTCAATTTCATAAATAGGTGGTGTGGTTTTGTCTTTGTTGAGTGTTTATTTCAGTCATGATCCATTGCAAGTGCCATAGGAAAACATACTTATAAGCGGCCATATCGCAACGCAATGCTACTCCGGCGGGTTCGCGCTTCGCTCACCAGATGTCAGCCACTTTGCTTTTAAATCCGAATAAATTTTCGTTCAGTGCACTTTTTGTCTAGAAAGTTAATTTATTTCTTGTCTAGGGGAGATTGGGGTAATTAGGAACAAATTTGTGTAAGTTGACCTATGATCTCAATTTACATAACTAGAAAAACATATTATAAATGTTTTAGTGGTATCAGATACATTGAAACATTGGCTTTCTTAATAAAATTAAATATTTTGCATTCATGTGTTATTTTAGATGCAATGATTTTTTTTCTACATGCGCATATTGTTCCTTATTACCCCAACATTTTGGGGCAATAAGGAACAAGCATTATAAGAAGCAAGGTAGGTGCATTAAAAATACATGGGGCAAATAGGAACATAGGTATTTGTAGTATAATTAAGTAGCAAAAGAATTCATCTTGATATCTTGCTTATTGACAAAGTTAGAACAGATGCAAATTGTAGTATTTTTTTAATAGCTAGAAACATGACATTACAGTTTTTTTTTAAACTGTAATTTTTGTCTTAAAACTACACAAAGCTTCTCATAGCATGATGTTAATATTTAAAAAAAGTATTTGTATCATGAAAAATTACAAATATAGAAATTGTTATGCATGAATTACTGTTTAATAGGAAAAATATACACTTTTTAAGTGGGGGCAATAAGGAACACTTCCCTCACATTTAATTTATTAACCCAGATTTTTATCAGGGCCTACTTGTTGTGTTTTAAACTTTTCCCAAAATGATTGAATTATTTTTGGATCTGGTTTTAAATTAAATTTAGTGATCCCAATGAGCTTAATTGGGCCTAGGAAAAGATTTGCCTCTTGAATGATGTCAAAGTCATCCCTCAAAGGCCAAGCAAAGGTATTACCTCTACGCTCTAGGAATTTTACTTCAATTTCCAGTGGTTGATGATTGTGGATTCTTATTACCCTACCTGCATGACGAGACATGTTTGTTCCCATTTACCCCTATGATATAGCATTACACTATATGACTCATTCCTATTTTCCCCTAGTATTCCTATTTACCCCTCATGGGTGTTCCCTTTTACCCCAAAAATTAAGTTTTTGGGGCAAATAGGAATTACCCCCTACTTTTAGGAGAGGAAAGAGATAAAAAATTACAAAAATCAAAATAAGGTACTCTCATATGTAAGCAGTAAAATAAGCATACAGTCTTTACTACAATTAATTCTTATAAGAAAGGAAAATTTGATTTTTAAAACATTGTTAGAAACATTTTACACTTTTTTTTGCAGTACCTTACAAGAGTCCTAAAAACACCAATCAAAAGTTTTTGTTTTCAGTAGAATTGATTACATTATCAAAGAAGAAGGTATGTTCCTTACCAAACAATTTTTCATAAAAATTTACATCTTCAAATTTCTTAATTATAGGGCTTGTTCCCAATTACCCCAATTCCTTATTACCCCAATCTCCCCTAAACAGTCAGATGCATTTTTTGAAAGAAGTCTTGTCGAAATCCGATTAGTAATTTTTTGTCAATTGAAGTTGGTAAAGCTTAGGGCCTATTCGTTTTGATTATTTGTTCATGTATGATGCGTAGGCCTACATTGTAATAAGAAGCTAACGGCTGAGTAAAAAAAATCAAAATAATCGCTATTAGAAGGAATGATATGTTTGTTCAATAATGAATAGAATGAGAGTTAAATAGAATAAGAGTTAGAGCATGATAAGTGAATGTGATGCGCCGTTCAACAGACGTAAAATTGGGAAATGAGAATCTTTCCCAACTCTTGTCACGTGACCTATCGATCGTTTTAAGCTCCGCCAATCACCAGTCGTCAATTAAAATGAAACAAAATGTAATGCCGAAATTGATTAATTAGACGAGTGAGCGCAGCGAACGTAGTCTACAACGCAGGTCGAAAAAATCGGCACTCACTGTGAAAGCTGTGACTCTGTCTGTCAGATACCTAACGGCCGAACGGCTTAAAAGATTGAGCTGAAATTTTAAACATACATCCGTTACCAGTTAACTGAGAACTGCTAACAAAATGAGCACAATCCATTTCGATTCAAAGCTACAAGAAATAATAAATTGAAAAATTGACTGCCAATGGGTAGAAATTTTTAACGACAATGATGTTGATTTAGGAAAAATATGTTTTGTTTGTTATTTACCTGGCTGTGAAATGCCGTGCCCATGCAAGGTTTATCAAATGTTGGTCGTCAAGGTACCCCCAAATTCCGCTCGTAGATTGAGTAAACCTTGCAATATTTTCACGTAGTTCGTACTGGCTATGTTTTCCATAGTATTGTCACAGATGATGGACTACACTACGTTATATGCATTTCAAAACATGTTGAATAATGTTTTTAATACAATCCAGAAATTACAAAATCCTTCCCGACCAGGGGATTGAACCCAGGTCTCTCACATTTGGGGTATAACGGCGCCTTAGTCAACTAGACTAGGAAAACGCCAAAGTCTTTGTTAGACGAGTGAGCGAGTCATGTGTTGAGTACACGGGAACATTTGCATTTAAGTTTGATAAGTATAATATAGCTATAAAAGTTTAGTTTGTATAAGAGCAATTGTCAACTGTAAGGTCATAATGCGCCACTCTAGCCTATGATAGGCTAGGGGGCCTTAGTTAGGGAAATATTAAATTGAAAAATAGACTTAGGCCTAAATGTGTAGGTTTTATTTTAACGGCAATTTTTTTTTTCTCGAAGAATTATTTTTGGACTTAGCATGGACTTAGTATGGACTTAGAATAGTAACTGGCGTTACTGTAAATCCATGGTTTGTGGAATATCCATTAGGAGATTCGTGGATCTTGATCACAGCCTTGGTACAAATAATTAAATATCCAAGATACCTATTTAGTCCTAAGTATGGGCCGTGTTTATATTGTTATTTTTGTAAACAAAAACCCATTCTGCGCCACCATTTATTGGCGTGCCCCCTGTTTGTTTATAAAATAACTAGGGAAACGCCAAAGTCGTTGTTAGACGAGTGAGAGAGCCACGTGTTGAGTACCCGTGAACATTAATTGGATTTAAGTTAGGTAATTATATTGTGATATAATATAAATAATAGGGTTTTTAAGTTTTTAAGTTTAAGGGCACGTCAACTGTCCGGCCATAAGGCGTCACTTTAGCCAATGATAGGCTAGGGAGGTCTAAGGTAGGGGGAAGAAAAGTAATGTGTGTGTTTAATGTGTGTGTTGTAATGTGGTGACTCAACACATGGCTCACTCACTCGTCTAACAACGACTTTGGCGTTTCCCTAGTACCTAACTGAAATGGCACTGATTTTTTTTTCATGATCTATTGGGAACTGCACTCACAGGTGCACTGCGTCGCACTGGGCGAGTGCTAGGCCTAGCTAGGACGTATTTGCACTAATCAAGTGCGCACGGAGTGCATACCAATCGAATACACCATAAAAAAGCACAAGGCTGGGCTTAGGCCTAGAGCTCAGTAATTATGCCCTATAGCCCCTCACCCAAAAGTAGGTTAGTGGTAGGTGGTGGTGAGGCGCAATACGGCATTTTTATCCCTAGCTCTAGGCCTAGTCTCGTTTTTTAAGGTCGGAAACGCAGTCACTACGTATGTTACAGCAGTCAATCCGAATTGACTGAATTCGGTTTGACTTGAAGTGTAGGCCTACCGGTATATCACGGACATTCGAAACGACTTCCTCAATCCTACTTTGATTTGAATTGTTGTTGCTGTGGCAGTTTAAGTAGATGCTACAAGATTCTATAAATAACACTTGAAAATACTATGTAGGTAGGCTACTTGTATCTCTACCTACAGGAACGTAAATATAAAAGCCTGTCTACATTAAAGCCTCTAAAAACGCCATTTTTTTGGAAACATGTAAAAAAACAATGCCTGCCTAATAATCCATATTGAACTGTATATCAAGCAATTTACTCATGTCAGTCCACTTTGGAAAGTGGATTGACTTCAATTCGAATCGAGTGTGTACTATAGGCCTATCCGCCTATCAAGAGACTCAAACCGAATTGAATTCGAACCGACTTGAGTCAATTCGGATTGAGTGCTGTGATATAGGCCTACGTAGTGGCAGTGTATGAAATAGGGCCTGGGGGCTAGGCTAGGCCTAGCCTAGGCTTGGCCTAGCCCTAGATTGTATTTTATTTTGTATCTTCTTGATCGTTTAGCATTTATTAGGCCTAGGCCCTAGGCCTAGCCCATGCCCTAGGCCTAGGCCTACCCTTGCCATACCTATACCATACCTATACAATACAATACAATACAAATAGATAACTAGGCTAGGGCTAGCTAGGCTTAGGCCTTACGTCCCAAAGCAAAAATAATAGGGCTAGGCCTACTATTAATAACTACGTGCCCTAAAGCCACCTAATGCCTAGCTAGGCCTAAGCGAACTGAAAGAGTAGGCCCTAGCCCCAACCGAAGAAGTAGGGCAACCGAAGAAGTAGGCCCCTAGCCTAGGCCTACCCTTACAAGCAGCCCAAACCTAGCCTACCTTTTATTTATTAATAATAGCCTGAAATTTGTAATGATGTAGGCTATGTGTATCACCTAAACACACTCCTAACAGCAGTAAAAATACAAAATAGTTTGTACTTAAATGACAGTCTTGAAGACGGCTTGGGTTCGAGAACGCACGTGCCGTACCTGCAGCCACGGTTTGACTAGGGGGTCGCGGATAGGGATAGGCCAGTCTTCTTATTAACCGCTTTGGAATACAAGAGGGCTCTGACAACATCTTTAAACAAAGTGCGGTAAAAAAGAAAAATAAATACTGACGGCACTAATTGGATGAGGGGTAGCGAGCTAAGCGAAGATTCCCTTTCACTACATGGAGAAAAAAATCCGGAATGTTTTTTTCTTTTTTTCCCCTTTTTACCTGTTTGTATTTTTGTGTGTCTGTTAACATGATTCCAGCTAAACCGATACTCCAATTGCGATGAAATTTTCTGGAGGGCCCTTTGAAATCTCTGAACTTAGAACTGCCACGTTTTTTTTACAGCGCAATCAAAAATATTATTTCTCAAAAAAAATCGCAATTTTACGATTTTTTTTTTTTAAAAAAAAAAATCTTCGGGCTTATAACACCTACATGCTTAATCCGATTATAATGATTTTTTCACAGAACCTTAATTTTATGAATTCATATATTCGTGTGAAATTTGAGCGCATTTAAAAAGTTATTTCTCATGAAAATCGCAATTTTACGATTTTAAAAATTCTTGACTTCTTTTATTTTTTGCATATTTTTACAAGGAAAATGTATTGTGATATTAGCGATAAAGGAATGCGAATGATGCCGGCCCATAGTAGCCATGAAGGGGTCAAATGACACCCTCCTCTGGGGCCGATCATAAATGACTCTATTTCTTAAAATGATCTTTATGGGTATGTGGTGTGGAAGTGTGTCCCTCAATTTTCATGGTTTTCTAGCCCAAAATGCACGATTCCAATTAATATTACACAAATTCCCCTTTTACTTATTCAGAGAGAGGGGGGCATGTCCCCCTGGGACCGATCAGAAATGCCCCTATTTCTTAAAATGTTCTATGGGTATTTAGAGGATGTGTGCCAAATTTTTGCTTCTAGCCCAAAATGCACGATTCCTATTAATTATAACAGAAATACTTGGGACTTTTTTCAGGGGGAAGGGGGGCATGGCCCCCTGGGGCCGATCAGAAAAGCCTCTATTTCTTAAAAATGATCCTATGGGTTGTGGAGGATGTGTGCCAAATTTTATGCTTCTACCCCAAAATGCACGATTCTTACAGTTTAAACCTCCGGACTACTAGGGGGGCACATACGATTAAGGGCCCTTAATATTACTAGTAACATGAGCTTTTTAAAAAAAATTTTTTTCAGGGATCTAGCACACAAAACCTAAAACCAAAATGAAAAACTTCTAATAATTAATGTAATATAAAGGGTGGTTTTTTTTGATATTTGATAATGTCTACAGTCTACACTGTACATTAAAATTTCTTACTCGAACCCCCGAGTTCTTCATTTTGAAGAAGGTTTAAAACCTCTGGATAATTAAAAAAATCATTACGATCCTTAGTCTAATTTTCTCCAAACTGTTTGCTCAAATGCGTGGGAAGAACGGATGGTATTTGTGGTCCAACGGGAAGATAATGGAAGACGTAGATAACGTTTATAATTTAGAGATTTTGTTCAAGGTAAGGGATGCGTCTGGGGACCCGTTACAAGGCCCTTTGGACCCCCCCCCCCTCCTCCCGCCTCACTTTTTGTGAGGAACAACCCCCAAACGTCTTCCAGCGGTTGTCATGAGCACAATCTGTTTCGTAAGTGACGAGAAAAGGAGGGAGTGATCGTCCCACGCACCAGGATATCCTTTCCTGTCTAACAACAAATCTGAGTAAAAAAAAGTTTTTATTTTTGTAATTTTTTGTAGTTCAGTGTTTGGGAAACTAAATAATATGTAGGGGTTTTTAAAGACGAAATTCGGAAAAAAAAATTAGCAATTTGAAAAAAAAAATTCCCTTCACGAAGATTAATACGACAAATTAACCGTGTGAAACAATCTAGGAAAACGTTAAGTCCCGCCCCGTTGATGGATGAGGTTTAAATTTTGGGAAAAGAAAAAAACGTAAAAAATTCGATTTTTTAAAAGATAATTTTTTGATCACGCTCAAATTTAACACGTATATTTTAATTTATAAATTAAAGTTCTGTGAAAAAAACATTACAACGGGAAAAACATGTAGGTTTTATTCGTCGAAGAAAATTTTAAAAAATTTAAAAAATTTTTGTAAAAAAGGGGGATTATCATGAGAAATTTTATTTTGATTGCCTCAAATTTCACACGAATATATTAAATCAAAAATTAAGGTTTTTTGAAAAAACTTCAATGGGGTAAAGCATGTAGGTGTTTTAAGTCGAAGAATGTTTTTAAAAATTTAAAAAAAAATCGTAAAATTTTCGATTTTTATAGAAATAATTTTTTTGATTGCACTCAAATTTCACACGAATATATTAATTCTAAAATTGGGGGTTTTGTGAAAAAATCATTACAATCGAATAAACATGTAGAATTTTTTAAAATCGAAGAAATTTTTTTAAAAAAACGAAAAAAACGGGGTTTTAAAAAATTTTTTTTCGTTTTTTTCATTTTTTGGAAAAAAAAAAAATTTTAAAATTTTCCGGGAAAAAAAAAAAAAAAAAAACCGGGGG
>JAMZAV010016077.1:0-10119 GCA_024449915.1 Sweltsa coloradensis | reverse complement strand
GACAAAAAAAAAAACGGAGCAAGCTCCTTCAAAATTTCGCTGTGAATGCTGGAGATATAGAAGTTGAGCCAAGTTTATTATTCTTTCTCCCTAGTTTCGCTTTTAAAATAAGTAAGATCTTTTCGCCTGTTGACGAGCGCCAAGCCAACGATTTTTGTGGTAAAAAGTAAAATTTTTAAACTCGAAATCATAAAAAAAATGGTTTGGGCCATAAATTTTGGTTCATGGCCAAGAATTTTTTTTATGATTTCGAGTTTAAAAATTTTACTTTTTTACCACAAAAATCTTTGGGCTTGGCGCTCGTCACCAGGCGAAATGATCTTACTTATTTTAAAAGCGAAACTAGGGAGAAAGAATAAAAAGCTTGGCTCAACTTCTATATCTCACAGCATTCACAGCCGAAGACTTTTGAAGGAGAGCTTGGCTGCCTTTTTTTTTTTTACAATTTTTTGTTTTTTGGGTTTGGATATACTACTACTACTACTACAACTACTTATACTACTACTACTACTACTACTATACTACTTACTACTACTACTACTACTACTACTACTACTACTACTACTACTATTTACTATACTACTGCTGCTGCTGCTGTTGCTACTACTACTACTACTACTACTACTACTATTACTACCACTACTACTTCTACTACTACTACTTCTACTACTACTACTACTACAACTACTACCACTAATAATAATAATAATAATAATAATAATATAATAATTTAATTATTTTTATTAAATATATTATATTATAATATAATTTTATTAAAATTTAATAATAATAATAATAAGAAGAAGAAGAAGAAGAAAAAGAAGAAGAAGAAGAAGAAGAAGAAGAAGAAGAAGAATAATAAGCTCTGACCAGCATGGCACTTTCTTCTCATATCCCCTATAATGCATGGTTCATTATATCTCCCATAATCCAAAAGAAACCAAAAAACTTTAGGGAAAAAACATTGTTATCCTACTCAACTTCAAATCAATGTATCATTGTACAACTCTCATAATACAACAACACAATTTTTTGTAGGCTTATGTGTCCTTTTAGGTAGGTGTAGGTGATCTTTTAGGCAGGCGCTGTACTATTACTGTGATTTGTGTTCTCATTAAAGTATATTTTCAATGATATTAAATAATATTTCAATTTGGTAGCAGAGCATAATCGTTCGTGTGCAGAATAAAGTGAGTAAAACATTATTTTAAATCAGTCAGTTTCTTCGACGTGTGTTTTTTCTTTTCTGTTGGGGCCCCGTGGACACTGATGGCGTCTCATGAAATAGGGAAGCGTAGTGACTCGTTCATCCATTTTTTAAGCAACGTTTACTCATTTCACGTTTCACTGAGCAGACTACGTAGTACGATTTAATGCAGACTACGTCCAATCTTGGGGACGTTTATAGGAACGCGTTCTTTTTCTTACAGCCGGAACTTCATTTGTAACGTAAAAAGATACAATTTCGTGTGAACTTGGAACGAATTTAACGTTCCTCTATACGTTCGCCGTCGTAACCCCGTCGAATTCCAGTACCTGATAACGTAAACTTCTATAAAAAATATCTCGTGACTTGGCGTGTTTTCGAAAATGACTCCACCCCTTGTGAGATTCCGAGTCGTGAAAGCGGACGGATTCCTTGCGTACATTTCGCCAGTTTTTTCTATTTATCACTTTACTAAATAAAAGTTATGATAAATAAACTTCTATCACATTATTTAAATTAGTTATTTTCTTTTGAGGAACGAGTCAGTTCCTTTTTAAGTAGAAGTAACAACATTCCAAAGATTCTTTTTTTGGAGAACTTGACCAAGACTGGCTACGTCAGGGAGTTACTTTGTAAACCCAAGGTGAAAGGCGTAATATGTCGTCATACGAAATAGGAGAGCGAAGCATCCCACGTGCACAATAGTATCTAATAGACCTTAATTACCTGTGATAAAAACAATAAAATATCATTAGTTAATAACATCAGAACAGCAATAAACAAACACGTTCTATTGGTTTTCATTAGTATGGCTTCATGGGCAATCGGCTATATAATTAGCAATTGTTGAACGCAACAATACTACAATATCAGCATGCTATACATTTCTTATTGAAAGAGGAAGCTTGTAATGTAGTAAGCTATCGTACTGACCAGTAACACAACATTCACAAAATGGTCAATACACAACAATACAATTAATTTTCTCATGCACGGTTTATAAGGTAAATAAATATCAAGATTTATGAAAATATAGCACTAATGTGAAAAACAACAAGCATTAACTCAATAACTCAATACATATGCATTATACAAATACTGCATTATTATGACGTGTACACTAACCACCCTGGTATTTTCTATACAAAATCATATAAGCCTATACCCACACATTCCGTGTAGCCTTCAGTTATATGCAGAAAATGGACCAACACAGTCTACTGTTACAAACGTGTTTTAAACACACGACACGGACACATTATACGTCGAAGTCGAATTCCTCCCAACCGACCAAGCCAACTGATGTAATTATGATTTATTTCTGAATTCTGAGTAATCTTCTCCTGTCGTGATGCATTCCAGGATATTGGTGATGTATTCAAGCACAGATAACAGAGTATCTGTGATTCAAGCATATTTCAAAATATTGGCCGTTGATGACGTACGCGATTTCCAGAACTGTAAATCCGTTACATTTTGTTTTGTAATTTGGGCAAGTGGTATATACTGATTACCAACTAGGAAAACGCTTAAGTCCCGCCGCGTTGTTGGATGAGCGTAATTGGTGCATTGAGCTGCCATGTGTTACGCGGATTTTCTGTTCTGTGAAAAAATTATTACTTAGTCGAAGATTTTTTTTTAATTTAATTAAATTTAATGAAAAATTAACTTAATTTTTTTAATGAATTGTAATTTTTTTAAAGAAAAAAAAGAAAAAATTGCAATTTTCATAAGAAATAATTACTTGATTGCGCTCAAATTTAACACGAATATATTAATTCATTAAATTAAGGTTCTGGGACAAAATCATTACAATAGGATATAGCATGTAGGTGTTTTAAGTTTTAAGAAGTTTTTAAGAATTGTTTTAAAAATGAAAAACCCGTAAAATTTCGATTTTCATGAGAAATAATTTTTCGATTACGCTCAAATTTTACACGAATATCTTAATTCATAAAATTTAGGTTCTGTGAAAAAATTATTACAATCGGATAAAGCATATAGGTGTTATAAGTCGAAGAAATGTTTTAAAATCGAAAAAAATCGTAAAATTGCGTTTTTTATGAGAAAAAATTTACCGATTGCGCTCAAATACGTGGCAGTTCTAAGTTCAGAGATTTCGAAGGCCTCCATAAAATTTCATTGTAATCGGAGTATCGGTTTAGCCGGAATCGTGTTAACAGACACACAAAAATAAAAAAAATAAAAAACATTCCGGATTTTTTTCTCCAGTGTAGTGAAATGGAATCTTCGCTTCACTCACTACGCTCGCTACGCTCATCTAATGAGGGGTGTGATTTTGATTTTGATTTTCTACCTATTTTTCACCCAGAAGGAATGATCGTACCCCAATCAAATTTGGCATGTGTTGTCAGGTATCAGGTCAGGTGGTACCGCGTCTTGGCTGAGGCGCCCTTAAGGCACCTAGATGAAAGACTATCTAATAAACTTTCGGCATTATTTTGGCAAGGAGGCATCTTATCCGGGGGGGGGGGGGGCAGATCTCCGGAGTAGGGAGGGGGTGCACTTCTCCAGGGAAAAGTTCTCCTCCGTGAATTCAATTCTACACCATCGACTACGCAAGGACTTCAACAATGGCTGCACAGTTCATCACCAGGGCCCTGATTCATGTACATTTATCCCGGGTATAAGTGGTATAAGGACGGTATAATGCAGGACATGGCAGGAAAAGGCCTAGTTAAGTCTGAGCAACTCACATCCAATCAGAAATTTTCAAACCAACAACAAGTACAACAAATGTTTTTTCCACTGCATTCCACAGCCATGTAAATCAGCAGATTTGCAAAAGAACACTAAAAATTTGCACCATCTTTTGTTTTACATTTTTATTTATTGACAGAAGGTTGCGTGAGATCATCAAAAGAAAAGAAAAGGCGTATTATTGCCGTAAATTTTGGAATAGCCTAGGACAATCATACTATTGTTCATCTGCATAAGGCTTTTAGTAATCAAAACTAGTTATTTGTGCGGGATGTGTGTCAAAACAAGGTCGTGCAGGCCTAGGGTTGCCTAGGAGAGGCCAAAAGCTTGTCAAACGTGTTATGTTAGTATTAATTTTATCTAGTCCTATAGCCTAATCGAACTTTAGGCCTACACTGTTGTATTATGAATAATTTTCTACATCTGGGCCTAGGCCCGAGACGGTTTCTGATTTGTTTTATGAGAGTAATGACAACTTTTCTCGTTTTACACATAGACGCAAAATTTAAAATGTCCGCCATCTGTTTACATATTTTCTCATCCCCGTGATAGGCGGGATAAGTCTTCATGAATTGGATTCGGAGTTATACCGCACATATACCACCTAACTCTGCTTATACCGGGATAAAAATGTACATGAATCGGGGCCCTGGGAACTAGCCTTCATTCCAGAAATCGAATATGTTAAAGATAACATCTAAAAACAAAATAACATAAAAGTTTTTTTTGTCTAAGGTTAATACTTTTCTCAATATTTAACATGGAAATTTGAATCTGGCTTCCCGCCAAAAGACTACACGAAAAGTAGTGTGACGTCAGACTGCTGAACGCAGCCTAGCGCAGACCCAAAGGCGCACGCCTATCTAGATATAAATTGTAGATATTTTACCATCCAGTCGGCGGTGGGTCAAACACATCCTAGCAGACAGGTGTCATTCTGCTATCGTTTCTCAATGATCTTTTGATTGATTTTAAAAGAAATGACGCTTTATTATAGGCGTAAGGTACCAATGGGTAAAAACACCACTCTAGAAACACCGGAGAAAGTATTTATATATGTGCCAAAAAGAAATAAACATGTGAAAATAATGGTTAAACGCAATAAGACGAGAATATGTCAAGGAGTCGTAGGGCCTAGCCTACCGCTGCAAATTCACTTTACCGTTGTGAATACCACTTTGATGTAAATAAAGTCGTAAGGTTTAGTCGTAGTCGTAAGGTTTAGTCCTAGTCGTATGGTTTAGTCCTAGTCGTAAGGTTTAGTATAGTCGTCATGGTTTGTTGTTTTGTTGTTTGCTTTGTTGCAAGCAGTGGCGTAGGAACTATTTTTTTAGTGGGGGGGGTCACACTAAAGTTGACTACGAGGTTGGGCGGGCAAACCGGGGTCTGGGGCGAAGCCCCAGCCGCCGGAGGCTATTTCGCCGTAGGCAAAATTTTTTAAAAAAGATGCTCTTGATAGGTGGCCTAAAACACGTTTTCAGGCGACTTTTAATTATGAACAAGGGTTACATTTTGAAGCTAATATTGCATTAAAGATTGATTACCTGACTGAAATCGGTCGACAGTCTGCTTGGGAGTGAAAACACTGGACACAAAATATAATGAATATTAGTCTAAAATCAGATGGCTATAGTCTCGCAAATCACGTCTCTTACTAAATCTTTCTAAAAAATGTAAACAAAAATCTTCCTTTTTGTTTGCAAGCCCGACTGTAGTAAAAATCCTAAAAATCACTAACAAGCTATACCTGGCTTGACCCCCCCCCCCCCCCCAGTGGGGGGGTCAAGCCAACAAGTGGGGGGGGAGTTTCCCCCCCATCCTCCCGTTCCTACGCCCCTGGTTGCAAGTGATGTTTCGATCTCTGATTCGCTAGTCGTAAGAATTGTTGTTTGGTCGTAAGAAAGATGAATATTTTCAACTTTCTTACTACGACTACGACTAAACCATAAGACTAAACCTTGTCCTTGTGACAGTGTGTGAAAGATAACATGTGTTCCTATGTTTCATCTGCTTCTTATGACTAGGACTACGACTAGGGACTACGACTACGACTTTATGTGAACTGGCATAAATGATATTAATTGGTCTACCTACACATTTTTATTTTGCAGGTTAGTTTCCTATGAGCTTCTAATTCACCTCGGGATTATTATCAGCCTAGGACCTATACATAACTCATTTTCTCGCGGGGAAATATTCCAAATATGTAGTTATTTTTGAATTTGTGACATTCTCCCATGCGAGAAAAACGCCTCTTACGTTTAGGCCCTAGGCTTACAATCCCAAGGCAAATTTTGCTGCGAAATATTTGGCCGGAGCCTAACAGAAGCTTATAGGAATTCACTTGTGA
The DNA here is from genome assembly GCA_024449915.1 of Sweltsa coloradensis. Taxonomy (NCBI): domain Eukaryota; kingdom Metazoa; phylum Arthropoda; class Insecta; order Plecoptera; family Chloroperlidae; genus Sweltsa; species Sweltsa coloradensis. The sequence continues at coordinate 3,841 of JAMZAV010016077.1, read as the reverse complement.
ATTAAATAGCTAGTAGACCAATTAATAATATTTACTTGTATCAAAGTGGTCTTTACAACAGTAGAGTGAATTTGTAGAGGGGGCGTCCCCCTCGAAACATTCTCGTGCTGCAGCTTTGAAAAATTTCTTTTCGCCTGTTTGTCGTTTGGTTCTTTTGGCACGTGTATCAAATGATCTTTTTGGTGTTTTAAAAAGTGGTAGCCTTTTGCCCTCTTGGTAGACCTAGGCCCTAAGGACCTAGGGCCGAGGTTAGGCCTATCACTACGCCCAGGTCTAGGCGCATAATTAAAATAACATCTAAAGCCCTATACTAGTCAAGCGGATAAGAGGGCAATACAAGAACAATTAGGGGTTTTGTGGTAGAGGTCTGAATTTTGGACTGTATACTCAGAACAATATTCTAAGAAAATTGCCTCGAGGTGCCATGGAAAAATTCGTCCGGTTAAGGGGTGGAAGGGGTTAAAAATAAGGGCATTTTTAAAAAATTCGAAAATTCAAATATCAAAACTAAATTAATTCTAATAATACAAAATTAATACATTTTGTAGATAAAAGTCCAAAATTTAAAAAAAAAAATACATATTACCATATATGATATCTAAGCAGATTTTACACCCTTTGACTTTTATTAACAAATTTTCGCACTGTGCTGGGAGGATTGGCCTCTTAGACGTGGGTTTTGTGATAGGGCCGTGAATTTTCCCTAAATACTCAGAAGAATGTTCTCTAAAAAATGGCTCGAGGTGCCCTCAAAAAGTTGCTTGCTTATAGGAGAAAGAGGGGGTGTACTAAAAGGGGTTGATAAAAACTAAATAAATAAATCTGTATTCAAATATAATATTAAGAACGCCAAATTAACATTTATTGTAGATAAAGATCTAAAATTTAGTTTAAAAAATTTAAAAATTCCAACATATATGTAAATCTGATCAGATTATGCCCCCTTGGCCACTTTTCATAAATTTACTCAATATTAACGAAAGTGTATCGTGTGACCAACTTGTTTTGCCCCCAATTATTCCAATTATTACGAATTAGGACGAAAAGAACATTTGTCATGCCTTGGGTACATTTTCATACAAGGGACTTTGACCCATTTTCACACATTTATCAAGATTAATGAAAGTGTATCGTGTGCCCAATTGTTTTGTCCCAAATTATGCCAACCAATACGAATTAGGTTACGAAAATAATTTTTTTAACACCTTGGGTACATTTTCGCGCAATGGACTTTGAACCATTTTCTAACAATAAGCGTCAAATAGCCTATTTAGAGTAACCTAACAATTTGGTTGTTTTGACAATTTTGTAGTCGAGTGTCTACACACATATTGGATCAAAATAGTACATTCATGATGTGTGAATCATGTACAGTGTGAATACTGGCCACTTTGTTAACGTTATAATAATATAGCCACGTTGATGGATGAGTCTGTTTTGGTCAATCGATCCTCCCGTTTACATGGTCTTCATACTGTTTTATTGTTGTAAGTAGTTTTAAAATAAAGAACAGTGAATTAATAATTAGTTTTATAAACTTGTCAAAATATCTTCTTTAAAAGCACAGTTATTGATGTTGTACAAATAGGTACAGTATATTTATTTTATTAGTGCACGGGTAGCAGTAGATTTGTTCCATATCACTTTCCGAATTTAATTTTTATTTAAAATTTTTTTTGAGTTATTTACCCAAGGACTATTCACAATAGCCGGGAACGAGGCCTGCAATCGTAACAGGAATTTTGGTTATGATTTAACATTGCCTGTTAACTGTAACGATAACGGGGAAACTATTGCCAGGCTATTATAGAGCAGCCCTAAATTTGACAAATTATTTACGAGTATGTTGCCTTGTGCGCGTTGTACGATTTAATAAAAAAAAACTTAAATGTTGTAAACATTTGTATTTGAAAATGTGATTGTAGCCCAAAAAAAAATGTGCCCAAGGTCTAAAAAAATCGTCCTAATTCGTATTTTTGGCATAATTTGGGGTTAAACGAGTGGTCATACTAATACACTTTCGTTATTTTGGAGTAAATGTGTGAAAATGGGTCAAAGTCCCTTGTGTGAAAAAACTACCCAAGGGGTTAATAAAATTATTTTCGTCCTTATTAGTATTATTGGCATAGTTTGAGAAAAACGATGGTCACACTATACACTTTCGTTAATCTTTAGTAAATGTTTTTGAAAATGGGTCAAAGTCATTGTGTGAAAATGTACCCAAGGCATGGGAAATGTTCTTTTCGTCCTAATTCGTAATATTGGAATAATTTGGGACAAAACAAGTGGTCACACGATACACTTACGTTATTTTTGAGTAAATTTGTAAAAAAAAAGGGGTCAAAGTCCATGCATAAAAATGTACCCAAGTCTTGAAAACTTATTTTCGTTCTAATTCGTATTATTGTCATAATTTGGGCCAAAACAAGTGGTCACACGATACACTTTCGTTAATATTGAGTAAATTTATGAAAAAGTGGTCAGGGGGCATAATTGATCAGATTTACATGTATGGTGAAATTTTAATTTTTAAATTAAACTTTAGTTCTTAATCTACAATAAAAGTTAATTTGGCGTCCTTTAAAATTATATTTGGGAAAACTGATTTATTTATTTTAGTGGGTTTTCAACCCCTTTTAGTACACCCCCTTTCTCTCCTATAAACAAGCAACTTTTTTGAGGGCACCTCGAGCCATTTTAGAGAACATTCTTCTGAGTATTTTAGGGAAATTACGGCCCTATCACACAACCCACGTGGTAGGCCAATCTTAGCCGTAGAAAATTTGGAATAAAAGTCAACGGGGTAAAATATGGTTTGATGTACATATATGGAATATGTGTTTTTTTAAATAAATTTGGACTTTTTCTACAATATTGTATTAATTTTGTAATCTTAGGATAAAATTTGTTTGATATTTGAATTTTGGAATTGTTTAAAAAATGCCAAATTTTTTCAAAACCCCCTTTCCCCCCCTTAACCGGACGAATTTTGTCATGGCACCTCGAGGCAATTTTCTTAGAAATGTTCTGAGTATACAGTCCAAAATTCAGACCTCTACACAAAAACCCCTAATTGTTAGCCTTATCCGCCTAGCTATAACCAACATCAATGAAAATTATGACGAGAATTTCTATTCTAGGTTACCGAAAGGCCGGCCCTGTAGCTAACCTAAAAACTAGGCTAAGGATACAGGAAATACCTCGGCCTAGCCCTACCTAGGCTAGGCTATGTCTAGGGCATCCAAATGGATATTTTATAGAATTGGTTTAACCTAGGGCAAAGACAGCCTAGGGCGTAGGGCCTAGCCTAGCGCAGCCTTCGATGACTGTGTACAACTACGCCAGACCTGTATTGGATTTATTCATTGTATAATTAATCCTACAACAACAGCAACTACTAACATTTGTACTAGCCTTGTATCGCTACAAAAGTTGCTGTGTGTACCAACCTTGAGATCTCTCTCTCTCAGAACATGGCCCAGAGTATCTTTGTAATTCTAAATTGTCATTGTTTAATAACTAAATAAAACATCATATTTAAATAGTACCTTGAGTGTTTACCAATTTATTAAAAACAATACATGGTGTTCAGAAGTGGCGGGATGAAAAAGAGGCACAACCAGAAACATAAAAAAAAACGTAAGTAAAAGATATTAATCAAAGCCACATGGTATCTAGATAAAAGTTAGGTTAGAACCTAGGCTAGCATATCGGAAAATGATGATGAAAATGATGTCTAAAGTCGGAAATAGTGAGGGCCTAAGTCCTGTAACAGGTCAACAACCTATAATAGGCCAAGGCGCAACATATTCTTTTTATCCAAACTCCAGCCAATTGATTT
>JAMZAV010016075.1:0-11074 GCA_024449915.1 Sweltsa coloradensis | reverse complement strand
AAAACTGCCCGTTTTTGGCACAATCGAAAAAAAATTTCTATAAAAAAAACGCAATTTTTACGATTTTTTTTTCGATTTTTTTAACAATTTTTCGACTTAAACCCTCTGCTTTGTCCGTTTGAAAGTTTTTTTTCAAAACCTTTATTTAAAATTTGATATATTCGTGTAAAAATTTTGGGGGTTTATCAAAAAAAATTTTTTCCAAAAATCCCCCAAATTTTACGACTTTTCAATTTTTAAAATTTCTCCGTTAAAAAACCCCCACATCTTTTTTGGTAATGTTTTTTTTTTACAGAACCTTTAAATTTTATAAATTTAATAATTCGTGAAAAAATTTGTGCGCAAAATCGAATAAATTTCTTATAAAATTTTAAATTTTACGTTTTTTTCCTTTTTAAAATTTCAAAATCATTAAAAAAAAATTTAAAATTTAAGTTTAATTTTTTTTTAAAATTAAAATTTTAAATTTTTAAAAAATTTTAAATTTAATTTTAAAAAAATCTTAAAACTAAGAAAAAAAATGTTTTTTTTTCACAAAACAACAGAAAACCCGCTAACACAGGGCAGCTCAAGCCCCAAATTCCCCTCATCCAAAAAGCGGGGGGGATTTAAAAGGGGCGTTTTCCTAGAAAAATTAATAAATCCTATTTAAGTCGACCCTCGGTACACTCCAAAAAAGATTTTTCAGGGGGGGGGGACAGGGGGCAGAAAACCAAAAAGTGACCAACCAACCTTCAGGCCCGACCAATCGCGAGGAAGAACAAAAAAACAATATATTTATGACTAAAAATTTTTGCCATGACGAAAGGCCGTTTCGTTTTTTACCCCGACTGTGCGTTGATGAAAAAATAATTTAAAAATTGAGGGCACTCTTTCGGCTAAATTTGCGGTTTTGCTATTTAGTATATTTGAAAACATTCAAAACATTTTAATACAAAAAATTTTTACAAAAAAAAGGGAAATTATGTAAAATTAAAAAAAGGTTTTGGAAAAAATTTTCTCTTTTTCACTTTTTGTTAAAGGCCTTAACTTTGTGCGTTCACAAGGAAATAAAAAGTTTTTTTAAAATTTTAAACAATTTTTTGCTTAATATATCAAATTCACTTGCTGTCAAAATTTTACATTCCTAAAAACATGTTTTAAGGCCGGCACCGGGGGGCCGTGCGCACCCAATTTCGCTATATTTTTTACAATTTTAAAACTGTTTGCCCCCCTACTGTCGTGATCTCCCCGGTGTCTTATCTCGTCGCCTGCGGCAAAAAGGGGGGAGGGGGGAAAGGGGGAGAAGAGGGGAGAAAAAACGAGACCGCCAAACACTTTTGGGCCTTGTCTGTGCAGTAATTAGGTGTCACAGACAAGCGGCGGGGTTTTATTATTTGGTGTAAGAAAAAAACAGCTACCCAAACTAATTTACCTGTTTCTACGACTGGGGAAAATTTTGAAAAAAAACAATCTTTCCTCAATTGTGAGTGGCCCCGGAAAGAACCGGGGCGACGACCCTAAAAATTAGGGTAGGCCCTATGGCATGGGCTTCCTGTCAAAAGGGCATACTGATTCTAAATTACAAATCGGAACAAGTAGAGGGGGTGAAGGATAATAAAGGGGCTGTCGCTTTGTAAAAATCTTTTTAAATAAATCGGAAAAGTTCGGGTTTGTTCCCAAAATCATTCAATATTTCATTTACAACTTTTATTGTAATTCGGCATCCCCCCAATTCTTTTGTGTTTGCAAAAAAGATTTAAAAGGTACTTTGTTGTTTTTGTTTTGTTTTTGTTTGTTCAATTAAAAAACATTGATTTCGTTTTGGTGTTGTGTTATTTTGTTTGTGGGGGTTGGGTTTGGTTGTTTCCCGCCAGCAACAAATTTTTTTTACCTTTAGGCGTTCCCGTCCCCCGGCCAGTTTGGGCGAGAGACAAAAAATGCCTAGTGGTTTTTGGGTTTTTTTTGTTTTAAAATTCTTTTAAAAAAAAAAAAATTAAAAAACTAATTTGGGGGGGAAATACCTCCGGCCCCCAAATGGGGGGAACAGGGGGGAAAACCCAAAAAATTTTGGAAACAGGGGCAAAAAAATTGATTTTTTAATGTTGAATTCAACAAAAAATTAAAGACGGAAACTCAGTTTTGGGGCCCTTTTGGGCCCCATGGGGTAAATTTGTTTTTTATACCCAAAAAAAAAAGGGGCCCCCTATTTTTATTTATTTTTAGGGTTTTTATAAGGGAAATATTTCAGGGTTTCCCCAAAAATTTTTCACCGTTATAAGTAATTTTTTTTAAAAAAAAAAAAGGTAAGCGATTTTAAAGAAATAGTTTTTCAACCCTTTTAAATTTAACACAAAAAAGTAAAAAAACTTAAAAAAAAAATAAAAAAAAAAAAAAAAAAAAAAAAAAAATTTTTAAAAAAAAAAATCTTTAAAATTGCGATTTTTTTTGAGAAATTTTTTTTTTCGATTGCGCCAAAAACGTGGCGGGTTCTAAGTCGAGATTTCGAAGGCCCCAGAAATTTCTCCAATTGGGAGTATGGGTTTACCGGGGGAAATTGTTAATAAACACACAAAAAAAAAAACAAAAACAAAAAAAATTCGGTTTTTTTCTCCAGTTTAGTAAAATGGAATTTTCATTTTCGCTCGCTTCGCTCATCCAAAAATCCTTGAGTTTTAGTGTGCAAAAAAACAATAAAAATTTAAAATAAAAGGTTTAAAAGATTTTCGGAACCGTTATAAAAATATTAGAGGTTTTTGGGGACTTGTACCGCGTTAATAAGAGTGTAAAAAGTAAAAAACCAAAACCTTTCAGCAAAGCGGGGGTCTCTTATTTTTTTGCAATGCGGCTCACAGAAAAGGCTGCGAAACGTGAGCGCGAAAATAACACGGGTATTGTTATTACATCTTTTTACGCGGTAAAATGTCCCAAAAACACGTATAATAATAATTAAAATTTTTAAAATTTATAAATTTAAAATTTAAGTAATTGATTAGTTTTGTTAAGAAATGTATTATTTGAAAATTTCAGGGGGTAATCAAATTTTAACAGTATATGCTTATTGTCCCTGTACTGAAAATTGTTTTGGCCAATACCCCATCAAACCATTTCCCATTTTCACTGGGAAAGTTTCGAAAAACGCTTTTTCAGGCGCGTTGTTGGATAGGAATTTATTAAAAAAAAAAAAAAAAAAAAAAAAAAGCGTAAAAAACTTTGAGTTCCATGAGAAAATTTTTCGATTACCTCAAATTTCATACGAAAAATATTTTTAATTTAAAATTTTGGGGCTGTGAAAAACATTACAAACGGATAAAAACAGGGAGGTTTTAAAGTCAAAAAAATTTTAAAAAACGAAAAAAAAAAGTTTTTTTTAAAAAAAATTGCGATTTTTCCGAAAAAATTTTTTGATCAAAACCCCTATGGGCAAACGAGATATTAATTCATAAAAAAAGGTTCTGTGCTAAAACAAACAACGGATAAAGCGTGGTGTTAGAAGTCGGGAAGGAAAAATTTTTTTTTTTTAAATTTCAAAAAAACCGTAAAATTTTCATTTATGAAAATAATTTTTTGATTGAGTTAAAAACGTGGGGAGTTTTAAGTTTAAAATTTCGAAAACATCCATAAAATTTCATGCAATTGGAGTATCGGGTTTGCCCGGGGTGTTAACAAACACACAATAAACAACAGAAAAAAGAAGAAAACATTTTCCCGGGTTTTTTTCTCGGTGTAGGGAATGGGAAATCTTTGCGTCGCTCGCTTTCGCTCATCCAATTTCCATCCCCTTACCAGCTTACATAATTCGGGGGTATAATTGGGCGGTTTTTTATATAAATGAGTGGAAACCGGTTGAAAAACGAAAATGAAGTTCAATTTAAAATAAAAAGCCCGAGAAAAAAACTAAGGTATTTGGTTTGTTTTTTTTTTTGTGTTTTGATTTTATTTTTTTGGTGTTTTCTTTACTGCGAGTTTGACTGGATAAGGCTAATCCAAACAATTAAAATTTTTTATAGAGCTTTCACGATAAAATTTAGCTAAAACGAGACCACGCGTTTTTTGTAGTCGAAGAAAAAAAATTTTAATTTTAAAAGTATCACAATGTATCGATAATTTTTAAGCCACTTAAAAAGGGTTTTCCAAATTCTTTTAACTTTTTTGAACTTTTTGGAACCGGTGGAAGCCCGGCCCCTTTTTTGATCTCAATGCTCTGAGGCGTAAGGGGGGCTCTCCTTAGAAGTTGTTTGTATGTGTGGGCAGGCAATGTTTGAACTTGGAAAAAAACCCTAGAATTTTTACAAAGAAGTGCATTGTTTTTTTAAAACGATTAGCATTGAAAAAAAATTAATACTTCGTTACAGTGCTACAACCAGTCACAAAAATATAAACAGGGGGGGGGGGTCATTAAAACTACAACTTCAAAAAAACACGGAAAAGGGGAAAAAAAAATTACTCAAATTTTGAAACTTATATAGTAGGGTTTTTCTCTGTTGCATAACAATTTGGAATTTTTATCGTCTGAATTGAACCCATTTTTAAATACATGATTCCGAATGTTCGTAAAAACAGCACTGACCGGGAATGGAAAAAAAAAAAACCCGGAGTTCGATACCCCCCGCCTGAATGGATTTTTTCATTTCCGAAAAAGTTTCAAAAATCAAATTTCTAAACGGGGGGGGGCCCCATTAATGTATTTAGGGGAAAAAAGATTCCGATTTTTTCGTTTTTCCCTTGCATGTACATTGCGTGGGGTTTTAAATTAAAGCAAAGGAAACAAGAACGAATCTATGTCATCTTGGCATCTAGTGAAAAAAAAAAACAACTTCTACTGTTGAAAAATTGTGCTCGAGTCCCCAGCCCCAAACACAAAACAAGGTGCAACGTCAAAAATCCCTTTTATATAGATAAGTTTGATTTACTTTATCAAATGCTTGTAATCCTGAAAAAAACACCCAAAAAGGGGGCGCTAGGTTTTTGGGGAAAGTTTTGAAAGGGTTTGGGGGGGGGGGGGGTGGGGGCAAAAAATTTTTTAGCAGAATTTGCGGGGGGGGGTAGCTTTGCCGAAAGGGGAAAAAAAAAAATTTTACAATTGCGCATGTTTTAAATACACCGGGGTCTGAAACGTGTTTGACAGAATATCTGCGATCCAAAAAAAAAAAAAAAAAAAAATGAACGTGAAATGGCCCCTTTTAGTAATTTTTAGATATTTTTTTATGTAATGACTTAATGCGAAGTACACCATTTTATTTTACCAAGGTGTTTGAAAATTTTAACGTGTAGTGCATATTACTACGGAAGCGGAAAATTTTTGGGTTTAAATTTTAACTCGGTTAGTTTTTTCCCCCCCCCCCCCCGTTCCAGCCACTGCAAAAAGTATGGTGACGAGCGCAGACACGGGTTTTTTTTTTTTAAATTTTACATTTTTTTAAAAAATTTCACCAATTTGTGTTTTTTTTGGAGGGGGGGGGAGGGGTAATTGCCCTAAAAGTTTAAAAAAACATGGATTTTTTTGGGTTTTGTACACACCCAAAAAAAGTTAGTAAAACACGGCTCATGAGTACCAATCAAAATTTTAAAGTAAGAAGGAACTTTTTTTAGTTGAAAAAAATTTGAAAAAGGGGGTTTTGGGGGGTGTTACGGGGGGTAAGACCTTCAGTCGTGTGATAAAACGAGACTTTGCTTTTTTAATCTTTAGAACCCCAAGTTATAAACTTCAGTTTGATAATTCAAAAACTTGGAATTTGATTGGAAAAATCTAAAATTTTTTATTCAATGATGGAAAGGGGTTGGGGGTTTGGGGGGGGAGGACTAGAGCGTTTTTTTGGGAGGGGGGTTTTTAAATCATTTGGGCGCCTGGGTATCATGGAATTTTTTGATTTTGGATACCCAAAATTTAGATACGTTTCAATACGCTTAAAACCTTTCCGCCTAAAACCCGTTTAATTGAACAAGGCTATTTTTTATTTTGCCCTTTTGAGCGTTTTTTCGCCCCCAGGTTTTAAAACTACCGATTTCGTTTTCCCGGGGCGCCCTTTTCTGTTATCAGGGAAAATTTTAATTTTTTTTTTCCCTCTTTTTTCAGACAATTGAGCCTCTTGTCATCTAAAATGGGTGCATAATAGCTAATAGTATTTTTATGTATGTTGCTGATCTCCAACGCACTCGCAGCTAGAGCGAGTGTTTTTGTTTATGTTGTGCAGAACTAGAACCCAGTCAGCGAGTGAGTCATTCATGCATTGCAAGGCGTGTGTTCGGTCCTACCTCCCCCTAGCTCGCTTGTTCCCGCGCCGAGCTACGAAACCAGATAAGATCCCGCCTCCTGCGAGTTACAGCGCCGATAATCTAAACTCCTTCGCTCGACATTTGACTTGGACCAGCCTTGAACTGGCCTCTTAATAACTGCCACTGTCTAGTATCACTGCAGCTCATTAACTTACTAATTTGTATGATTTTTTAATGAATAGAAAATCGTGAATTAGTTATATGGAAAACAATACAGAAATTACAAAATCCATCTTAGTGGGTATCGATACCCACATTTTTACTTTCTTGATCAATTTCCAGAAAATAGGAAATCATTATGCAATTTGTGTAAAATAGTAACGATTTATCGATTTCAATTTACGTGAAATACTCCTAATTGGTGGAAGTGATTATAAAAGGCGCGTCTCCGATACCCACTCTCTGATTCAAAATTCAGTTCGATCTTACAATAGCCTCCACCAATCTAGAAGTAATTAATGCATTACGTCTGCCCGTCAAGCCGGTGATAGTTTCGTCTTGTGGTTTCATCCATCTAAGTTGTAACAAAAATAAAAATAGACCAATAAAAATGTTTTGATTGGTGCGCATTGATTTGGGCAAAGGAAAGTGTTAATTTAACACCGGCAGTAGTCACCGACCACGGGGGGGGGGGGGGGGGGGGGGGGGGGGGGAAAAGACAGTTGTTACTACCAATATTTTGTATTTTACTAGGGAAGGTTATTTTTTTTTTATCGTGGGAAACCTGTTATAGGGTGCAATTAGCCCCTCTTCAGGTGAACTACGTATATGCGGAAAGGAAATTGTGAAGAGATATCCAAGGGCTGTTTAAAGAGGACTCAATCCCTTGCATTCGCCTTGACGACTGAGGAAAACCTCGGGGAAAAATACTTCAGTCAGGATTGCCGGGTCTCGACGGGATTCAAACCCCGGGGGACCTCCCGAATCAGAGTCGAGCGCTTAAGGCCCGAGCCAACACTGTCGGTGAAGGTTTATTTGGTTATTTATTACATATCACTGGAAAAAACTCTTACTGAATAATTTAAACTAAACACCAGTGTTGTTACGACTAAACTCGGTGCCCCCCCCCCCCCATCGCACACCAACACCCTCTCTTCTCTCACGAGTAGACCATTGCCATTGAAACACAACGAGCACGTGTGTACAAAGGGCAACGCCCTTCTTTAGAGACCAAAATGACCAAACGCTACCTGACCAAATAGGAGCAAACAAAGAAACCCAAGCATCCCAACCCTAACCTTGACCACATTGAGTTCATGACGATGTTTTTACACCATACCCACCTGCGTTTTAATTTTTCTGACTCCTGACTTTGGCACTGTAAGTTTGTTGCATGTGATACAAGTTACTTTTTACTTCTTATTAAAATTATTATACAATGCAATGGTGTAATTTCAAGCTATTGTTATTTTTATAATTACGATTCATACACTTTATGTTAGATTGCAGACCACATATTCATATTCATTTTTGGTTAGATGTTTTTTAGTGGGTGTTACGACTTATGTTAGCCCCCCCCCCCCCCCAACACCACCACATTTTTTTTTAAATTATAAATAAATAAAGTTGGTGAATCCATACACTAGGTCCATGTAAATGTCAACTGCGTAAGTCCCGACCTCGGCGTAGGATTTATCGTCACACACTTACCCAAAAGGTCATCACTTTATTTTATCTGTTCTCGGCGCGATTTTCATCTGATTCTTTTTTGAACTTTTTTTATATTCTAAAAATTACACTTGCGTGGCGGGTTTTATTAACTTACCTTTTTTGCCCAAAACATAAAGACTTACAAAAGACCGTAAAAATTAGGGTAGTTGTGGTAGTTTTTAAAAAGGCATATCCAGGGCTGTTTCGAGTAGTTTTTTCCGAATAACCACTTATTCCCTTGCATTGCATTCCAGAGTAAAGAAATTTGGAAGAAACTTTCGGTCAGGATTGGCGGCGGGGGGGACGTTCGAGCCCTCCCCAATCAGAGTTCGCGCTTCGCATGAACTCGTTGAACATAGTTTTTTGGGTTTTAATGCATAACGACCCTTTAAAGAAGGAATAGCATGGTAAGGAGTGTATAGTAGCCTTGGTTTGTAGAAAGAACGGGGGATGGGTATTAATTGAAATTTGTTTTATTGAAATTACACGGAGTTAAACAATAAATGTGAAAATTTATAAAGTTTGACATTAAAAAATTTTGGGGAATGAACAAAATAGAAGAAAAGAAAAATACCTAAAAAACTAAAATATAAAAACACATAACCACAATTTCCCACTAACATAATATTGTTTTGAAGCAATATTTTTTTTATTTTAAATTTTTTAACTCTAAATGAAATCTAATTTTTTTAATTTCGGAAGAATTTTATTAAAATAAAAGGTAAGAGTAGCTTAACAATCTCTTCCCATTTTTATTTTTAAAAGGGTGGTAAACGGAAAATTTCCCTGTTTTTGGCTGATTGAAGGTTGTGGAAAATAAGAATTTTATTTTTTGTAAGAATGCTTTAAATAACAGTTTTATAAACAAAGATTTCCGAACGGGCAAAACATCAAATAGAAAATACAAATCCGAGAAACATCCCCCATCAACGTTTTCCCCTTTATTATCTTTTTATAATTTTTTTTGTAATGATTTTAAATTTTTTTAAGTTGCGAGTAAACGCTTTCCCCAAGCCGAATACCGTACGAAAAAAATGACTCGCTAAGACAATATACCATTTTACGGTTTTTTAAATGATAAGATATTTTTACGGCATAAACTGATAACACAAGATCTTATTTTTGATATTTCCTTTTTGAATACCCCAGCAATATCTTCGATTATTTCAAGACTAAATGGGGATGGCGTAAAGAAGTAATTTTTGTCTGGCATGAACATATAAACAAATCTTTGCAGGTTTCTGGGCCAAACAATTAAAATCGTGAGCAAATTCTCTATACTGGCATTCCGATCGGCTTTTAAAAAGGTGGGCAGATTGCACAATTCTAGTTTTTTCCCGTTTATAATGGTCTATGTCATTTCCATTTCAAGAGTTTAAGAAAATCCCCGAAAATTTTTCTACTGCTAGTTTGACGTTTTATGTTTGCTAATAATGCAGCGTCTCCGCATAAAAAAAGATAAACATTGAAAATATATTGCCCAAAACGTTGACATATACTAAATATAGTTGGGACCCAAAATTGCCCTTGTGGGACGCCCTGCGACATGATTTTCTTCACTTCGGGCTGAATTTTAAAAATTAGCATCGCCCCCGCGGGCGAGTGCTTTGTAAATTTTCTAGTCCGTAATTAAAAACATAGTCCCATTTACTCCAAACCCTAGAGTTCCCATAACTGAATCGTAATTTTATTTTACAACTCACCAATAAAAACTGCTGACGCAAAGACAGGGGTTAGGTTGCCTTAGAAAAAGTAATGTACACAATTTATGTTAGGCTCACCCCAAAAAAACATCGCCTGGGGCGGTAATTTCCAAAAAAATTCCAAAAGTTTACAATCTACCTCGCTCGGGCGCCCCGGGGCGAGGTTTTAAATTCGAGCCCTTTCCCCTTACACATCCCCTACTCTTTCTTTTAGCTTCCATTCAACAAAAGTTTTCAAACCACGTTAAAAATCGTACCTCCTACGCCTATTTTTTGTAATGAATTAAGAGGGTTTAAAATTTGGGGTCAAGGGTATCAAAGGCTTTTTTGGGGAAAAACTATAAATAATTACTATATGACAATTACTATCAAGTTTGGGTTTTTATGCGAGAAGATCTTAACAGGTTCTGTGCTTTTCCTTTTTTAATCATTTGTTTTTTTTTTAATTATATTTAAAATTGTATATAGTTTATTAAACATCGGCTGTTCTTTCTAATATTTTTTTTTAATGCTTGGGGAGTATTTCAAAGGCCTGTAATTTTTTATGTCAAAAGATCGCCCCTTTTTTTAATATTGGGGCTTATAATTTAAAATTTTTAGCTCATCTGGGATATTTTTCTTTTATAGACAAGTTTATAACAACGCTATTTCCCACTTATTTGTCTGCAATGTTTGCAAATTTTCATTCAATTTCCCTCAATGCCAGCCGTTTATCCATTTACTATTTATTAATCTTTTAACTTTTGACACTAAGGAGGGAAATTACATGATGGAGCTGTCTTCATCGCATCTGTTCTGTAGCGTAACAACAAGGATGTCACACCGGTGGATTTTATTTCAAATTTTTCAAATAATAATAAAAAAAAAAATTTAAATATAATTATTTTTTTTAAAAAATAAATTTAAGAATTTTGTATTATAATACTTTGACACGTTGCCCCCAAAGAATACGTGGCTTTCGGGATTTTGATTTGTTTTTATTATTATACTGGTCAGACAGATAGTTTTAAAATAATTAAAATACAAAAAAAAAAAACTAGGCTAAATTTAAAATTAAAAAAAATATAAAACAAGAGAATACTACTTTTCAATTATTGAAATTGAAAACAGAATAGGCGGAAAAATAAATAATAATCAAAACCCCGGGGCCAAATAAGTCGGGCGGGGGGTGCGTATCACCAAAATTTTCGGGCGGGACTTTCTGTTTGTAGCCGGCAAAAACCCTCCCCCCCCCCCTCTTTGAGTCTCTATGACAGGCATTTCACCCCCCTTTTTCCATTTTTTTTTTATCCTCCCCGAGTCTTTTTTCTTAATTTTTTTTTGATTTTTTTCTTTCTTCAATGTTCCATTTTATTTTGGGCCCCCACTATCTCTTTTGGGGTCCAATCTTTTACTCCCCCCCATGGTGTTTTTAAACCCTTTTTTTCTTTTTCTTGGTTCCTAAATTTTTTTTTTAATTTTGTTTT
>JAMZAV010016074.1:0-11272 GCA_024449915.1 Sweltsa coloradensis | reverse complement strand
ATGAACAGAAGTTTTCTACTTTTGTCCCCAAAATTTTTTTTTGTACGGTTAGGGTACGTCCCGCCACAAAAAAATTAAAAAAATATATTTTCCTGTTATATTTGACCTCACTTTATCTAACATTGCCGTCATTTTCCTTTGTTTTTAAAATATCGTTTAGAAACCGATACAATAGCTTTAAAATAATCGTATCTAGCTACCAGGATTACTTGCACCTTTATACACTATAATCTTATGAAGGACTATTATTATAATTATTGTTCTCAGAAGATCTTTACACAATGTTTCAAAGATATCATACTGATAGTGATATGTATGCTTTGGCTGTGTGTTTTCACGCATTTAAAAATCAAATCTTTTATTTTACTTGGAAAACGCTTAAGTCCCGCCACGTTTATGGATGAGCGTAAATTTTTAAACAAAAAAAGCGTAAAATTGTGTTTTTTTTAATAAATAATTTTTCGATTACGCTCAATTTTACACGAATATATAAATTGATATAATTAAAGTTCTGTGAAAATCATTACATTGGATAAAGGATGTAGGTTTTATAAGTCGAAGAAAATGTTTAAAATTGAAAAGATCGTAAAATTGCGATTATCATAAAAAATGATTTATCGATTACGCTCAAATTTCCCCACAAAATTATTATTAATTCATAAAATTAAGGTTCTGTGAAAAAATCATTACAATGGGATAAAGCATGTAGGTGTTATAAGTCGAAGAATTTTTTAAAAATTTAAAAAATCGTCAAATTGCGATTTTCACAAGAAATAATTTTTTTGATGCGCTCAAAATTTCACACGAATATATTAATTCATAAAATTAAGGTTCTGTGAAAAAATCTTTACAATCGGATAAAGCATGTACATGTTATAAGTCGAATCGTTTTTTTTTTAAACGAAAAAAATCGTAAAATTGCAATTTCCATGAGAAAAAATTTTTTCGACGATTTTTCGAACCGTGCAGTTCTTCGTTCAGAGATTTCATAGACCCTCCATAAAATTTCTTTGGGCAATTGGAGTATTGGTTTAGCCGGAATCGTGTTCACAGACACATAGACACACACACAAAAAAAAAAACATTCCGGATTTTTGTCTCCAGTGTAGTGAAATGGAATCTTCGCTTCGCTCATCCAATTAGATTCAGGTTCAAGGAAAAAATGCAACTAATTGTTGTAAAAATTGCATGATAAGGTTCATAGCGTGGATCCCTTTCTACAAAATTTATCACTATTGGGTCGTACTATTTTGCATTCGATCACATTTTGAGTAAAGTTTAAAAACGCATTTGTTCGCCACCCGGCATCTGAACAATACATGGATGTGCTCACGATTTGGGTATTTCAATTAAGATTTACGTGGTACAGTGTTAACATCTAATGAATACATCTGCGGCCAAGATGTGGATTTGTACTTTCATGAAGAGTTTAGAGAGAGAGAGAGAGAGAGAGAGAAGGATGAAGAGAAGGTTGGCAGTGAAGCAATGCTAAACATTATGCAAAGTGCATTCTTCTTTGTTTAATTGTTTTATTTTTAAATTTATCTCTATCCAGGGGGGGAGATCGACGGTCCTCAACTTCCACGTAGTTTTGAATAATCTGATTCGTCCATGAAGAAACAATTCCGACATTCGGTAGACTCGAGTTTCGTTTCCGATTTCGAAAGCATTCCGTGACTTGCGTCTGTGGAAGGATTTTTACCATTGTTTAGCCAATCGGAAGCTTCGTTATAAAATCCACCGCCCATGATTATGTAAGAAGAAACTAGCCGCCACATATTTATAAGGCAGTGAGTTTTTGTGCAGCCGTGTTTGGTTTTTTATCTTGTGTACCCCAAACAACGTCAAATTTAAGGTATGTTTGTTAATTACATGTTTATAATAAACAATAATGGAATCGAAGTATTGTGAAACAATAATCAACTTATAAAGAGTCAAGCAAGTGTACTGTGGGCCAACAAATCACGAAATATTCCGGTATTGAAGCAAAATATAATGCTAAGTTATCGAAATAAAAATGGAGGATTTTGTTGTTTACAAATTTACGACTGTCGGAAGTGTTTCCGTCAACCAAATAGCAGACGGAATCGAAAGATTCGTTAAGTCTACCGATTGTCGGAATACAGCACGGAAATAAAGCAAACCACGTGGATTTTGCGTCGAGTCTCACCCCCATGGCCAGTGATACAAACTTAATTCACAAAGGAGGACAATTAGCTTATGTAGAACCAGCCACGTCGAAAACTCCTTGGGTTTTCACAGTCCATACCTTGATTTAATTTTTACGTAATGAAACAGTAAAGTAATTACATATTTTCTCGAAAAATATACCGTTGGAATATAACCAAAAATGTGTTTTTACAACGGAGGTTTTCAAACCAGTAAGTAAATATTTCATTACACAAGTTATATTTTAAAACATATGCATTGTAAGATAAAAACTAAACGTATTTTTATAAAAATTGAAGTCACGATTATTTTATTAAATTGCTACATATTTTGCCAATCTTACAGTAAATAATTTATATTAGTTTGCCATTTTTATCGAATATAGATTATATACGCAATAAGCGTTAATAACACGTCTAGAGTTGCATGCGGCACTTAATTAATATGCTCATTGATCTATGTATGTGTGTTATCAACTATACAATAACCATACGATAACGATACTTAATATGTTTTTGAAAAATTCATATCACATTGTATAACTTACTAGCAAGAACTACTAACTAGGCCAACTTGTGAAGCACTTATGCTAGGAGCAAAAACAAAATCCGCGCGCCAGACGATGTTTTCGGACCAGCTACTACTCGCAGTTTTGTCGAGCAAACGAAGGTGTCGATGAAACGGCGGTGCGGGCATCTCAAAGTTGTCGATGAAACGGTGGTCACGAACATTTCAAATAAAAAATCAATTTGTCGATGAAACGGCGGTGTCGATGAAACGAAGTGTCGATGAAACGAAGGCGACCCAAAGTTTTGGCTCTTCTCGCAATCGAAAAGCGCATTCTCCTTGATATCAGGGGGACTTCCAACTTTTATGACCTTGTGATAGCCTAGTTCACAAAGCAGGAGAGAAGGATGGAGTTCGAGTTCAAGTAATCCTACTTCCTTGGTAAGTCGAGCCTGGGTCATAACGTTAGACTGCATGCAAAGTGTTTTCTTCTTAGAGAATGGCATCGATTGTCTAAGTGTCTCAAGTAACTGGTTCACTTGTAACAGCTTTTAAGTAGTTGAATATGAAAGAGAATACCAAGTAAATTCAATTTAGTTAGCTTTTATTTCATTTTGGTAGTTTAACTGGGGTAATGGTAATTAACCGTCTTTGTGCTCAAAACATGCATTTATCTAGCATTTTCACCAATCTCTCTAATCCAAAAACAGTGTCTAAAACGCGTAGATTTGCAACGTCACAATTGTGATTAAAAAAAAAAAAAAAACTAAGCTGGGAGGCCTTCCCCGCAGACACCCCGCCGTTCGATTATTAGGCCGGGCGATAACATACCCACTCCAACAGGTCACCGCACGCCACTGCAGTTGACGCACCCCTATTATCCAACTAAAATCAAAACCCAATTGACGACTAGAATTTTACCCGCCTCCTGACGTCACGAGGCAACATGGCGGAATACCAGTATTGCAAAAAGGAATGAAGCTTGGACATCTTAATATACGTAAGTTGGATAAGTATATAGATCAGTTGAGGGTTATTCTTGACACGTACAATTTTGATATATTTGCTTGCTGTGAAACATATTTAGATGAATCTGTTCCAGATGGTTTTATTACTGTTGACAATTATAAAATGCTAAGATTTGATCGTGAAAGGGTAGGGGGAGGGTTAGTTATTTATATTGCTGAGAAGTTCATGTCAAGTGAAGTTGAGTGTAAATTTAAATTTCGATGGATGTTGAGTTGCAGTCGGTTAAATTCTGGTTTCCCAAAATGTAAAACCAATGATTTTTACAGCAGTTTATAAAGCTCCACACGTAAGTTAGAAGAATTTTCAGATTGTTTTGATAGTTTAGTAAATAATTTAAAGTTGGAAGCTAATGAATTATCTTTTCTAGGTGATTTCAACATTGTTTTGAGTAAGAAGACATTACCAGTAAATCATTTAAAATTCTCACTAGATCACATGGATTGGTGCAATTAAAAATCTGTTACTAGGGTTAATAATAGGTCAGTACTTTAATTGATCATGTTTATGTAAATCACAATGAAAATATTTTTCCCAGTCAGGTCTTATAAGTGTAGGATTAAGTGATCATGAATTAATTTATTATGTTCGTAAGTTTAATAAGCAAAAGTTTCTTCCTAAATTGTAAATACTAGAAATTATAAGAATGTTGATTGGAAGCAGGTAAATGAAGATATATCAAGTGGTCCCTTTGACCAAATTGGTATGGCGGTAAGTTCAGATGATAAATAAGGAAATGATTGTTAAAGTAAACCGTGGGAAACTCTAAATGGGGCAAGCACCCCCCTTGAAATTTAAAGATTTAAAAGGGAAAAACCCAAAGCCCAGGGTTTAACAGCAGATATTGGGAAATCCAGCATAGGAGAGACCACTGCGCAAAGAATTCAGAATTTTTTAGAAGGCCATCAACTTGGGAGGAATACAAGAAAGTTAGAAATAAGGTAAATAATCAGATTCTTTTTTCTAAGCGTGAGTATTTTAAGTTCTTCTTTTGATAATGATATTTCTTCAAAATCTTTATGGTCAGTTTATAATAAGTTGACAGGTAACAAAGTGAAAAATGAGTGTAGCATAGCCTCATTGACAGAGAATGGGTATCCTACACGTCTAATCCTGACATTTGCTGTTTGTTACAGAAAAGTTTTGTTGTGAACGATGTAGTTTTTTCCTGTGAAATTGGTAAGTTTAAAGTTTTAAATAAAAAAGAAACAGATGATCTCCCGCATGTAAAGGTAACTAATGAAGAAGTCATTTCAGCAATTAAACGCCTTAAAATTAAAAGCTGACAACACTTCAAGAGATTCCATGCATAGTATTCAAGAAATGCGCATCAATAGTCGGATTATTAGCGATCTAATTTCCCATTTCTTTCTTGTAGGGGGATTTCCCCAACACAGCTGAAAATTGGCAAGGGAACACCTATTTATAAGGGTAAAGGAAAAAAGGGAGTGATAGGAATTCTTACGACCTATATCAACTCTTCCAATTGTAGGGAAAATTTTTGAAAATATTTTGCAACATGGGGTTATTACATGAAATGGAGCATCTGAAGGTTTAAGTGAAAACCAACATGGTTTAGGAAAGGTAGATCACGCAAAGTGCCCTTCTAGCTTTTACAGATTTTATCTATAAAGGGATGACAAGCGGAAGGGTTTAAGGTTGGAGCTTTTTGTTGATTTTAGGAAAGCATTTGATTCAGTCCCTTTTTGACCTCTTTAAAAAAAACTAAAAACAGGTATAAAATAAGTCCTTATTTTATCAATATTGGCGGATTATTTTTTAAAAAGAAAAATGTTTATCAATCTTGCTAAATATAGTTCAAAAGTATTCAATATATTTTGTGGAGTACCACAAGGACAATATTAGGACCCCTTTTATTTATTCTTTACATAGATGATATATCTACTATAATGGGAGGAATCAATTATATTTATATGCTGATGACTTGGTCCCTTTATTTAGAAGGTGTGGATGTTTAAGAGATCGTAAGACGTCTTCAAGAAGTTTTAAAGAGGATGGATGATGGTTTAAAACTCAGGAACTTGATATTAATTATAGTAAAACAAATTTTATGATTTTTCATAAGGCTAATGGTAGAAGTATGAAAAGATATTCATTTTAGTTGAATTGTATAATGGTAAGCTTATTTCTAGAGTATATGAATTTAAATATCTTGAAGTTTTCTAAAATTGTAATTTAAATTTAAGAAACATTATGAATATGTATGTAATAAAGTATCATCAGCAATAGGAATTTTAAGTAGAATGAAGAGGTTTGTAACAGAGAGAATGTTGAGGTTACTTGTAGATTCTTATATTCACTCTATTATTTATTATTGTTTAGTGGTTTTGGGGAGTAAGACCTTCTACCGAATATGTTGTACTTCAGAAGAGAATTGGGCCAAACTGTTTGATTCAATTCCTATGAGCCAAGATTTACAATCTGATTGCTTCACAATTGAGGAAAGAATGAAATATAGCGTACTGGTAAATACATACAAAGTATGAAACTTGAAAGGTATGTATTCAGGTATTAACCCAATATTTTCAATTGTTGATCGTGATAGAAATTCTATTCTAATGAACTCTTTGAAAGTTCCTAAATTAAATTCTGAATCATAAGAAAGTCATTCTTGTACAGAGGAGTATCCTTTGGAATTCAATTTTTTATGATATTTGAAGCCAGTTTACTGAGCTAGGAATAGTACAATTTAAAAGTAAAATTGAAGCAATGATAATGAATCGAAGAACAAAGAAGAATTGATTTTTACTATTTATTTGTCGGGCATTGTCTCTGTGTTTATGTAATGTTAATTTATCTTATATGTTCTTATTTTTGATTTTGCTGTTTTCTTTGTTTGTTCATTTGCTTTGATTTTTATGTATTCAATGTATTTTCAATTGATATTTTTTGCCTAGATTGTCTGGTTTCCGCCCACTGGTGGAACTTACAAAATTGAGGGAGGGGTCCTGTATCATTTTCTGTGATCAGTTTTTTACTTGAAAAATTTAAAAAATAATTATTATTTTGATATAATTATATATTAGAGTCAAGATCTTTTGTACTAAATTGTTATCAAGATTTGAACACAAGAATGAAGATTCGCGTTGGGTGGTTTCTTCCGCGAAAGTTGATTACTCCCTGATTTGCTGTTCCTGATTTTTGGCCCAAAACCCCATTGAGTGGGATGTCTAATAAATCAGTTTTTTTCTTTTCGTTTTTCTTTTTAATGTTTTTTCTTTTTTTTTTTTCTTTCTTTCTTTTTTTTTTTTTCTTTTTTTTCCTTTCCTTTTTTTTTTCTTTTTTTTTTTTTTCTTTTCTTTTTTTCTTTTCTTTTCCTTCCCCACCCCTTTTTTTTATTTTCGCTTTTTTCATAAATTGCCTTTAATTTCCTTTTTATTTGATTTTCAAATTTGTTTAGTATTTTAAATGCATTGCTGTAATATACTATTTTAAATATTTACTTAAATGTAGTTCATTGTTGTGTCTGCATCTATGTATATAGATTTATTTAGTTTTCCCCCTTTGTAAATCAGTTTTTTAACTGAATAGGATAGACATTAAATAAAAAAAATAAAATAAATAAAATAAAATGAGTAAGATAAATCCTCATTTCCAAGTTTACGTCTGTTGAACGGCGCAACACTAATCACGCTCTAATCTTATTCTATTCATATTCGGACAAAACATAAGAGGAAAATTATTAGCAAACAATCATTGCTTATAATACCCGGGAGTGATTATTGCGAAATTTTTTTACACAGCCGTTAACTTTTTATACAATGTACGCATCATACAAAAACAAATCAAAACGACTATAAACTTCTCACTTTAATTGACAAAAAAACTACTGACCGGATTTTTACAAGACCCCTTCAAAAAATGCATCTGGCTGTTTAAGACAAGAAATAAATCCAATTTCTAGATAGAAAGTGCACTGAACGAAATTTTATAGCATAGGTCATATGCAGTGTATGTGTTTTTATGACAAATACGCACTTTTGACGTGCGGATGAGCCGTGAAAAACTGCACGCTGCATATTAACCCATGCTGTAAATTTTGTTCGGTGCACTTTGTGTCTAGAAAGTTAATTTATTTCTTGTCTTAACAGTCAGATGAATTTTTTGAGGGGTCTTGTCGCAATCCGATAAGTCGTTTTTTTGTCAATTGAAGTTGAGAAAAGTTTTTCGTCGTTTTGATTATTTTTTATGTATGATGCGTCCATTGTAATAACAAGTTAACGGCTGTGTCAAAAAATTCGCAAAATCGCTTTTAAATAAGCAATGATATGTTTGCTAAATAATATTCCTCTTAAGTTTTGTCCAAATAATGAATAGAATAAGAGTTAGAGAGTGATTAGTGTTGCGCCGTTCAACAGACGAAAAACTTGGGAAATGAGAATCTATCCCGACTCTCTGACACTTGGCCTATCGGTCGTTTTAAGCTCCGCCCACCACCAGTCGTCCATTATTTTTTATAGAAAATGAAACTATATGACAGGTAGTAACGTTATAAATATAAATCATTGGACTTTTCACTGTTAGTAAACAAAATATTTATTTAAATGTGATATTTTGATTTCTTTACAGAAATCTTTATCAAACAAAATTAACAATTAAAAAACCTAACAGACAAGACAAAAAAACATTTCACGAATATTTATAAATATGGCTGTGCATTAGTACCAAAATATTGACAAAAAAGTTTTTATGAATAAAAATAATAAAAAAAAATAGAACATTAAATTGATATGTTGGAAAGTTATTGATGTATGAAATAAAAACTATTGATCTAGTGATGAAAATTGATGGACAGAAACTCTTCCAAATGGCTGGATAATTAACACTAGGCACACTGATTGTATTGGCCTCACAGGAAATCAAACAGCTTCCTTAATTTTCCGTGTAGTGGCGTTTTCCCAAATGATGTTGATTTTCATACACATGTTCTGCAATTAGGTATAGATACCTCAAAAATCAATTGCAATTAGATACTTCAAAAATCGCAGAACATGTGTACAAAAATTAACATCATATTAATTGGGAAAACACTTCAATCCTGGCACACGAGTCTTATGCCACTACACGGAAAATTAAGGAAGCTGGTTTGATTTCCTGTGAGGCCAATACAATCAGTGTGCCAGTGTTAATTATCCAGCCATTTGGAAGAGTTTCTGTCCATCAATTTCATCACTAGATCAATAGTTTTATTTAATACATCAATAACTGTCCAACATGTCAATTTAATGTTCTGATGTTTTTCGTTTTTGTTTTTTTAATTCATAAGACTTTTTTGTTAATAATTTGGTACTAATGCACAGCCATATTTAACATAATTTGTGAAATGTTTTTTGTCTTGTCTGTTGTGGGTTTTTTATTGTTAATTTTGTTTGATAAAGATTTCTGTAAAGAAATCGAAATATCACATTTAAATAAATATTTTGTTAACTAACAGTGAAAAGTCCAATGATTTATATTAATAACCATTTATTTATATCTATATAATTCTATATAACTACTATCAAAATAAATGCAAACGTTCCCGGGTACTCAACACATGACTCGCTCACTCGTCTAACAGCGACTTTGGCGTTTTCCTAGTCTAGTTGTCTAAGGCGCCACTAAACCCAAAATGTGGAAGACCTAGATTCAAACCCCACGTCAGGAAAGATTTTGTAATTTCTGGATTGTATTTAAAAAACTATAAAACATGGTTTGAAATGCATATAATATGAAAAACATAGACCTGGTACGAAATACGCGTAAAGATTGCAAGGTTTGCTCAATATCACATAGGAATTTAGGAGAACGGTGAGCGTGCAAGATTCGATACACCTTGGTCACTGCATGTACTCACAGCCTGACAAAAATATCCAATAAAAATGACTTATCAAGAACAAAAGCATTGTCGTTAAAATGAAACATACATTCAAGCCTATACGCGTTTCCAAGCAAAGGGGTTGCTACCTGGTGGCGAAAAATGCAACTGTCCGATCAGTGATAGGCGGTGGAGCGCGCTATGTGCTTACCTGAAGAACACATGTCATTCCGTGTTTGTCACTTATAAATATGTACAATCACAGGTACATTGTCGTTGCTTTCCCAAAATGTTGTTAATTGATGATTATCAAAAGCATGGGGGTGCACCAAAATAATAAAATCGCTCTCCAATATGCGGATTCGAGACCATGTTTACCAGAATAATATAACTATATTCAGACCTGCGCCCAATGCACCCATGAGACACCAAGGATGGCATTTGTATCCATATTACAATTCTCTAATTATTATATCATAATAAATCATTGATATTTATAGGCTATATACCAAATATAAGCTACAGGGTACGATATAAATACTAAATCAAATTCAAACAGTCAAGAATGTTCACAACTCATAGTAAACACACACATACAGTATCGCTCGCTTCTTATGGCACTTTTAATTGAGATATACTTCTTTCGTTTTGTTATGATAATTTAATATAAATAAAGTCATACTCATAATAACAATAACAAAACAATAACAAATATAATATTAATTGTATTAGCGCTTATGCACAGTCCCAACTCCTTTTCTACCTTATATAATTAATGTAGGCCTACATATACCATTTACCGTCATTGTTCATTACAATATTTAATACATAATATTTTACATAATATCATAATAAATACGATTTATATTATAATAACTATAGAATAAGTATAATGATATGACCTACAAGATTTAAAAGATGTCCGCAGAATGACGCGTCATGCCATTATTGACATAAAAAAAAATATAAAATAGGCCATCAACTATTCAATAGGCCTCCTTTTCATAAAATGTATATTTAAAAAACCGGAAGTCCTAAGTGTAATACTAGATACATATATATAGGCCTACCCCAGATTTCGTTTACATTGTAAAACGAAGTTGAAAAAGTGCAAAACAAGTGTAGGGCTATAATTTGCTAGATCTCTTTTGATTTTGGATATCAAGTAAATTATTGAAATTATTAGTATTGGGCAACATTTTCTGGCAAAATATAATCGATCTTCATCATTCAACATTTTTTATACACTTGTTCTGTATTTAATAGTTTAACAGTGTGGTTTGTTCTTTTCGAGCTCATATCATCAAATAATCTCAATTATTTGTTGTAATTTAAAATGCCATTAAATTCCCGTTATTAACAAAGCCGATCCCCAAACTTACGAATTTTACTAATAAAATAACGCGGACGATGTGACATAATCAACAATGTTTTCGCAAATGATCAGAAATGTAACAAAAATCAAGTTGAAGCAACTGAATATACAGCGCCCGCCGTAAGCAGCTCGCCTCTATCACTGATCGGTCCGGACATGTTGCGTTTTAGTGCTGCCATCTATATTTGCTTGAAAACGCGTATATTTCAATAGGCCTGTATTATTGCTTGAAGTTTTAAATTGCAACGGATTTTGATCTAACTGGTCACGGATGTTTGTTAAAATTTCAGCTCAATCTGATTGTCGTTCGGCCGTATGGGACCGGACTGACAGACATTTACAACAGACACATTAGTCACGACGAAGACCCGAGTGCG
>JAMZAV010016073.1:0-11581 GCA_024449915.1 Sweltsa coloradensis | reverse complement strand
CGACCTCTTAAACCCATGACAAGACCGACTTCTAGTTGACTTCAGCGCTCACCTGAGATTCGCTCTGTGTTGCCTACAACTAAACTTAAACTTTTACGTTTCTACAGATTTTCTTTCATGAGTTTTAAAAGAAAAACTGTTGAAAACACCGTCAATTCAAAAGAGAGCTCAAAGTTTGGCCGTCCCAAACTTATCTGAAAGTCCGTTGGTATCGCCGGTGGATTTAAGTCTGCGCGAAATCAATGGCAGCAGCTTCGCCGGATGGAAATACACCTTTAGATTGAACTTGTAAACGATTTATATGACACATCAGGGAATCACATTTTAAAACACAACTGTCTTCAAAGAAACTAAAAAAATATTTTCAAATATCAAACGGCTGATTGAAATGTAACGGAAACGACGTGGGAAAC
Source organism: Sweltsa coloradensis (assembly GCA_024449915.1). Classification (NCBI taxonomy): domain Eukaryota; kingdom Metazoa; phylum Arthropoda; class Insecta; order Plecoptera; family Chloroperlidae; genus Sweltsa; species Sweltsa coloradensis. The sequence goes on along the minus strand of JAMZAV010016073.1, from coordinate 11,168 downwards.
TAGGGCGCTTCCACTGGTTAGGTCATGATACGCCGCTTGTGATATTGAAATTTAATGAAATGAGTTTATGGTGTGTTTGATGATTATTATTATTTTATATTCAGTGTGTTTTAAGTTTTTCACAGAGGAGAAGGACCTATCACAGGACGATATAGTATCAGGTAATGAAGCCATTGTACTCCAAAGGCTGTGTATAGTTGGATGCAATGCATCTCACCGCCATTAGATCAGTATCCTAGCCCCCCCCCCCCCGGCAAAACACCAACAAGTTCACACTCAGCATAATATGCATTATGTTCGCCAGGACGATGTTCCAAGTACCAATAAATTAACATGTAAACGCTCAAGTTCGGCGCTGGGAGCTTCCTTAGAAGCCGGATCTCTGTGCCTCGTTTCACCGCCCCCTCTCGTGGGTCGTCGTAGGTGGCGCTTTGCGTGGAGAGCGGGTGCCAACCAAGGAGGAAGGAATAATGTAAGGAGGCAGTGTGGCGTCGTCAAAACCATAGCCACTTTGAACGACAATGGTGGTCGGCGAAAGCCTCGAACCCAAAGCAAGATCGTCGGTATTATTAAAGCTCTTTGTCAAAGCTATGAATATTGTAAAACAAACAGAAAGGCAGCATATTAACAAAAATGACATTTCACCCCTTTATTATTCTATCTCATTAATACAAGAGTTATTATCAACGTATTAAGTATAATACCAGCTGTTTCAGTGCCGCCATAGTAGTCGCCATATTGGTCAGCACCAACGAGAAGGAGTAAATACTGCGAAAAACTCTATGTTTTAGTAGCCGCCATATTGGTCAGCACCAACGAGAAGCAGCAAATACTGCGAAAAACTCGATCAGAGACGTTCAAAACGGCCACGTTCATTTGTACAGCCACAGATAGCGCATGCTGTCTCCTTACATTATTCATACCTCCTTGGTGCAAACCTGCCAGGTGTTGGGGAGTCAAGTCGGACCAGGGCGGACTGATTAGAGGGGTTTATTAGTGAAACTAATTAAACAACACGATTACCTATCTGTGAGAAGATTTAGCACATTGAGAAGTCATTCTGTGCACTTGAACGCAACGCACATAATACGCAAGTAAGTATCTCCAACATGGCCGCCGTAAGCACCTCCAACATGGCCGCTCCATATGAAATAACATTATTCAGGCCCATGATGGCCTAAGAATAGGTCCACTGCATAGGCCCTGGTTGGCTTCAACGTTGCAGTACAGCATGCGCGACCCAGGTGTTCCAGACCGGTGGAGGCGGCCAATCCGCTGACCAGCGTTCAGATGGCGCGCAATTCAAATTAACGCAAATGCGAGAAAAGCGAGTTTTATGTTGATATATCGTGATATGAATACAAAGTGACCGTATCGGCGCGATATTTTTGGGCACGATATTATCGCGATAAATCGTTATAATACTCTTATTTCAACGCAACTATAGATTTAAATGTTCATCCCTAGTTTATTTCCATCTACGGCTACGTGTCCAGGGGGTCTATTTACTGAAAGTGACAGTGACAGCGACAATAGTCGACCGAATTGAAAACTTTATTAAAAAGAGCAAGTAAGAACTGCCACATCGAATTTTTAATCTTACCAAACGAAGTAGTAATTTCATAAATTTCCTCTATATAGTTGTTTATTAAGTCAAAGAAACATGTTTTTTTTTTTTGGTTTATTTGGATTAAGGACGCGTCAACCGTTAGGTCATAATGCACCACTCTAGCCTAAAGGGGGTGGGGAGGAGGAGCCCATGCTGGTCAGAACCAGCCACGGGTAAGGGGAGGATGGGGGGGGGGGTTCTCACGTCGCGGTCGTCATCGTCTTTGTCATCGTTCGTTGTATCATTGGGTCGTCAAGGGAAGGGGCAAGGTCCCCGACGACGATTGCCAGTGCTCGCCTTTAGTTTCGGGGAGTAAGATACTCCGCTCTATAACTATAGCTGATGTTTGCGAGGTGGACTTTTTCTCTAGAATCGCCTTTTACGATTAGCAGAGCCATGCTCTGGGCCAATTCTACCCCGGGCCCAGACGGGGGCCAAATAAACATGAACAGACGGCATTACAAATGTTAAATGTGTGATTGTTGCCAATACACAGCTGATAAGCTTGTACAGCTGCAGTGAGATGCGTGACTATTGTCGCTTGTCGCTGTGGACCGACTGTTGTCACTTAGTAAATCACCCCCAGGTCTCCAGCAAAACTTTCTTTCCTGCGCTGACAGTCGATGTGACAGAAGTTCATGCATTGAATGTTCACCGTGTGGCCTTGAGAACTCGAGCGATCTTGAAACTCCAACGATGTAGACGAAAGCGACTTCGAAGCACCAACATGATGAGGGCGACAACGCGTAATCGTAGGTAATCGTAGGTTAAATTATAAAATTTAAATAGATGTCTCGGTATTTAAGACGAACTTGGGAGCAATAACGACGTGAGAAACTAGTGCGCTTCAACAGGTTATAGGTCAATTGCGCCGCCTGTGATATTGTAAGTTAATGAAATGAGTTTATGGTGTGTTTAATGATATTATTGATTTCTTATTGTCTAGCCTAGGTGATCTGGGAAGGAAAGTCTTATGTAGGCCAGAACCAGCCACGGGCAGTGGAAGGAAACGGGAGGTTTTGAAAGTAAAGAAAATGATAGAGATGACAGTAATAGCGAAGAAAATATATTTATTTAAATATAAAATGAAATTCGTTTGTTGTGAATTAGTTTAAATTTGGTTTATTTCATGTAGAAAATTATTTTGAACTTTGGGACAACGTTAAGGGTTTGGAAAGGAGTTTTCGACAACGACTGCCAAAACTCGTCTAGTGGTTTGTTATTTTTTTTAAATTTATGCATGTTCATACAGGGCGCGTCACAGATTAGGTCATAATGCAAAACTATAGCCTAGGGTTGGGGGGGAGGAGGGGTTCATGCTGGTTAGAACCAGCCACGGGTAGAAGGAGGAAAGGGTGGTCTTTAAGTCGCGGTCGTCATCTTCTTTGTCATCTTTCGTTGTGATTATCAACGTCGTGGGGGTGGTCGTCAAGGGAAATGGGAGGTAAGCCCGACGACGACTAGCAGAGCTTGCCTCTAGTTTCGGGGTGCAATATGTTTGTGAGATGGACTTTTTCTCTGGCATCGACTTTTACGACTAGCAGAGTCATGCTTTGGGAGAAATTCTACCCCGGCCCAGACGAGGGGGTAAGATTGGGGTGTTCTCCCGTCGTCGTGGTCGTCTCTGTCATCGTTCGTGTTCTCATGGTCGTCGTCGGGAAGGTCGTCAAGGGAACAGGTAGAGGTCCCCGACCACGACCGCCATAGCGTTTCCTCTAGGTTGGGGAGAATATACAACCCTACGTAAGCGAGATGGGCTTCATATCTTTCCTCGCATTATACGATTATTCATTTGAGTTTAGAAAAACAAACGTGTTGGATGTGTATTAAATTTGTTTGAAATAAATGTACTTTGAATGAACGTAGAAAGTTTGTCGCCGTTATCATATGACAAATCTCTTCATTGAGAAAGATCTGAAAATTGTGGATTTTCGAGTGATTTTATTCGAATTTTCTAACCCTGTAAACGACGACGTGAGAAACTAGGGCGCTTCAACCGGTTAGGTCATATTGCGCCGCCTGTGAATGAAAGTAAATGAGAAGAGTTACTTAATGCAGGTATGTTTGATAATTAGATTGTTTTCTAAGTGTATAAATAACAAAATAAAATGATGATGAAAGTAATAGCAAAATAAAAGTTTTGTATGTGAATGAAAAGAAAGAAAAAAAAAGAAAAGTATTTTAAGTTGTAGCTTTCTTGCTACAAATAAACACTACATCGCCATGCAATTTTCAATTGCATGTACATGCTACGTTAACTTGGATTATGGGGTCGTAAACCGTTCGGTTGTAATGCGTCACTCTCGACTAGTGGTTGTATCAGAGACATATTGAATCCGGAGACCATAAAATGACGACGTGAGAAACTGCAGGGCGCTCCAACCGGGTAAGTCGCGCTTGCGTGCGCAAGGCATCATATTTGGTACATTCTGCTAGCATATGATGTACGGTTAAAGGTACATCACATGTGTTACATCTGGGAATAATGATTGAATAAATATTTTCTGTATTGAATTCGTTATACTCGTTAACAAATCGTTGGACTGTTGTCCCTAGTTAAATATGCCTTCTAAAAGTTGGGCGCTTCAACCGGGTAGATTGCAATGCGCAGCTGGGATTATGTTAGTAAGTTAAATGAATTTGTTGATTTTACATATTGAGATTAAATCAGGAAATGAATATAATCATATAGATGAGATGAAAATAGTACGACAGTTTAGGGCGCGACAACCGTTAGGTTATAATGAGCCACTCTAGAAAAGGGTGATGTGGGAAGAATATCCCATGCTGGTCAGAAACAGCCGCGGGTAGGGTGAGGAATTAGGGGGGGGGGGGGTTCTTCCTCGTCTTCGTCATTGTATATTTATCGTTCCTGTTGTCATGGTCGTCTTCGTCGTTGGGAAGTAAGTTACGGAGAGGAGGATATGTCCCTAGCACGATTGTCAGAGCCTGCCTCCAGTTTCGGGGAGTAATAAACTCCCTGACATAACCAGCTAATGTTCGCTATATAGGCCTATACTGTACAGCAGCTTTCCTCGCCTTGTACGATTGTCAGAGTCTTGCTCGTGGCTGATTCTAACCCGGGCCCAGACGGGGAGGCTCTAAGTTTCGATATCATCATTATCTGTTGCCACGTCCAACTCTGCGTTGGGTCGGCATTGAAGACAGGCCTCTCCATCTTCTTCTGTCCTGCCACCACTCCTCTTCTTCCACCACATTCCACTCTCCTCCCTGTTGTTCTACATGTTTTCTCACACTATTCTGAAATTGTTGTCGTGGTCTGCCCCTTGGTCTCCTACCTGGAATATCCAATTCCATCATCCTTCTCGGTTATCTTGATCATTCCATTCTATTGACATGTCCGAACCACTTTAATCTTCTCTCTCCAATTCGCTCCTTTAAATTCCTCACGCCTACTTGATCTCGTGTATCCTCATTCCGTATTCGGTCCCATCTAGTCTTACCTACAATGCTTCTCAAAAACTTCATTACAAACAAAGGCGCGTCAACTGTTAGGTCATGATGTGCTGTGCACTCTAACCTACGGGTTAAGGGAGGTGGGGCCCATGCTGTTAAGAACCAGCCACGGGTACGGTGAGTCGTCACGGAAAGTGGGAAAGCTGCCCGACGACGACAGACAAAACTCGCCTATAGTTTTGGGGTGTAATACTCCCCTACGAACGGACTGACCTTCCTCTTTCCTCGGCTTAGGGATTAGCAGAGCCATGCTCAGGGCTGAATATACTTACCTGAGCCCAGATGGAGGATAAATATTTGTTTAGTTCGAGCTCAAGTGATGTTGGCCAAAATAAAACAATTGGAAAATGTCGGGGCCTACTGGGTTGGCTTCGTTGCTTTGATTTACTGTCCCCCACTTAAAATCAATTGTATAACTGAGTGGGAAGACACTTAATACAATTTAATTATTTATTTATTTATTTTAAAATAGGAAAAAAAAACAAGTTGAAAAACTAGGGTGCTTCAACCGGTTAGGTCATATTGCGCCGCCTGTGAATGAAAGTAAATGAGAAGAGTTAATGCAGGTATGTTTGATGATTAGATTGTTTTCTAAGTGTATAAATAACAAAATAAAATGATGATGATGAAAGTAATAGCAAAATATAAGTTAGATATGTGAATGAAAATAAAGAAAAGAAAGAAATGTGTATGATGTGAATTAAATTTTGTTAAATAGATTACTATGGATGTGAAATTTAGAAAGTTTGTCGCCGTTATCATATGATAGAAGTTCTTCATGTGATTGGGAGAGATCAAATTGCGTGCGCAAGGCATCATATTTGGTACATTCTGCTAGCATATGATGTACGGTTAAAGGTACATCACATGTGTCACATATGGGGATAACCTTTTCTCTGGTTAAGAGATATCCGTGAGTAATGCGTGTGTGGCCTATACGAAGTCTAGACAATACCACCTATTCTCTACGTGAGAGTCGAGATGAATGCACCACTCTAACCTATAGGGGAATGTGGTGAGAAAAGTATCATGCTGGTCAGAACCAGCCACAGGTAAGGGAAGGAAAGGGGGTTCTCATGTCGCGTTGTTCATTGTCTTTTTCATCTTTCGTGGTGTCATTGTTGTCATCGTCGTCGAGGGGTCGTCAAGGGAAGGGAGGGACGACCCGAAGGAGAACGTGACTTATTCCTTTTCTTTGACAAAATCATTCGAAATTTTCTAAACTTTTTTATTTTGGTGAACTTGCACAAGATTGGTCTTATGCTACCTGCAGTCTGCAATAAGATTCGTTTCTTGTATACAAAAGTCTTTTTTTTGGATTAAGGACGCGTCAACCGTTAGGTCATAATGCACCATTCTAGCCTAAGGGGGGGGGGCCCATGCTGGTCTAGAACCAGCCACGGGTAAGGGGAGGAAGGGGGATTTCTCACGTCGCGGTCGTCATCGTCTTTGTCATTGTTCGTTGTGTCATTGTCATCGTCGCCGGGGGGTCGTCAAGGGAAGGGAACAAGGTCCCCGACGACGATTGCCAGAGCTCGCCTCTAGTTTCGGGGAGTAAGATCCGCTCTGTCTAGCTGATGTTTGCGAGGTGGACTTTTTCTCTTGAATCGCTTTTTACGATTAGCAGAGCCATTCTCTGGGCCAATTCTACCCCGGGTCCAGACGGGGGTAAAAATGAAATAGTCGTAAAGTTTTGAAGAAATAATAACATGTAACCACAATGAAGCCAAACGTTGTGATTCGCTTCCAATCGACACATATGATGGCTATCGCTCTACGTATGGAATGAGATCAACACATTTAGGTATACGATAATAAATGTCATCTCTGTAGTTGCAGTGCTTTCATTATCTAGTGCCATCCTCGCTTACTATGCGTTCTCTGGATGTGATTTCACCATTCACCAGATTGTGAAACCCCGACAATTTTCTTAACTTGAAAATTATCTAATGGTTCAGAATGTGTTTGCTGTACGTGGATCAAATGATTTACCGGAAAAAGAGTAACATTGTGGTGAATATAGGCATATGTAATGAAATAGTAGATACGCACATATAAAAATTTTCCAATGTAACTATATTTCCGACAGAAGTGTTGCGAACGACGACGTGAGAAACAAGGGCGCTTTAACCGGTTAGGTCATATTGCGCCGCCTGTTAATGAAAGTAAATGAGAAGAGTTAATGCAGGTATGTTTGATGATTAGATTGTGTTCTAAGTGTATAAATAACAAAAGCAATTCATGATGATGAAAGTAATAGCAAAATAAAAGTTATGTATGTGAATAAAAATAAAGAAAAGAAAGAAATGTGTATGATGTGAATTAAATTTTGTTAAATAGATTACTTTGGATGAGAAATTTAGAAAGTTTGTCGCCGTTATTATATGATAGAAGTTCTTCATATGATTGGGAGAGATCAAATTGCGTGCGCAAGGCATAATATTTGGAACATTAAAGCTAGCATATTATGTACGGTTAGAGGTACATCATATGTGTCACATATGGGAATAATCTTTTCTCTGATTAAGAGATATCCGTTAGTTAGACGTGTGTGGCCTTTACAAATTCTAGACAATGAGATGAAAACCAACTACCCAAGACGACAGAACCGAAAACAAAATCAAGGATTTGACTTATCTCAAAGAACAGACGCGCTACAAACCATTTCCATACTAAGACAGAACATCATCGTAATGTTCTATCGGCAATTGTTGATAATATGTATCATGAAAAACAACATGTATTGTAATTATTTCGAGTAGAATGGATCAATACTTCTAATGTGCAGAATGCGAACAAGACAGACAAGATGGCGTTGGTTGGCGTTCGCTCAACAATACTATGGTATTGGTACCTGTGGTACCCAAGAATACGATGTGAGGGGGTAGATTTACACAACAGCATTGAAAATGTGAGTTATTCAATTACTAAGATGATGTAAGTTACCTATTTGTAGAATGCTCAAGAAAACAATCATAATTATGCAGAATTTGTATTAATAAACTTTAAGGGCGCGTCCACCGTAAGGTCATAATGCGCCACTTTAGCCCAGGGGATAGAAGAAGAGGAAAGACTGAGGCTGGCCATAACCAGCAACGGGAATAGGGAAGAAGGTATGGTTCTTACGTCGTACTCATCATCGTCTTTGTAATTGTTCGAGGTGTCATTGTCATCGTCCTCGGGAAAGTCCTCAAAGGAAACAGGAGGTGTGCCCGACGACGATTGCAAGAGCTCGCCTCTAGTTAATAAATATATATAAATAATACCATGCTAGTCAGAACCAGCCACGGGTATTGGGAGGAAAATGGGAAGGGGGTTCATACGTTAAATAAATTATCGTTCGTTTTGTCATGGTCGTCATCGTCGCTGGGAAGGTCGTCAATGGTTTATTTGAATTAAGGACGCGTCAACTCATAATTCACCACCCTATCCTAGGGGATATGGCGAGGAGGGGCTCATGCTTATCAGAACCAGCCACAGAGAAGGGAAGGAAGGGGGGTTTCTCGCGTCGCGGTCGTCATAGTTTTGTCATCGTTCGTTGTGTCATTGTCATCGTCGCCGGGGTGGTCGTCAAGAGAAAAGAGAGATGTCTTCAATCAAATGACGACATGAGAAACTAGGGCGCTTCAACCGGTTAATTTATATTGCGCCACTTTTCCTATTGTGTGAGTTATTGAGTGAGTTATATAATATATAATACATATTAGTTAAATGAGTTATTGTGTTTGATGATTGTAAACCCATGGGATAACAAAGTGAGAACCAGGGGCATATTGGCGCATGTATATTGTATAGATAATAATAAAAATTTGTCTGGTTTGTTAGGATAAGGGGAGAGTCAACTGCCGTTAGGTCATAATGCACCACTCTTACCTAGGAGGGGGGGGGGGGGGGGGGGAGGGGCCCATGCTGGTCAGAACCAGCCACGGGTAAGGGGAGGAAAGGGGTTCTCACGTCGCGGTCGTCATTGTCTTCGTCATCGTTCGTGGTGTCATTGTCGCCATCGTCGTCAAGGGGTCGTCAAGGGAAGGGGGCAAAGTCCCCGACGACGATTGCCAGTGCTCGCCTCTATTTTCGGGGAGTAAAATACTTCCCTTCATACTAGCTGATTTTTGCGAGGTGGACTTTTTCTCTTGAATCGCCTTTTACGATTAGCAGAGCCATGCTCTGGGCCTATTCAACCCCGGGGCCAGCAAAGGTCATGATCAAATTTAACAAAAACGGTGACAAACGAAGACGAGGTGACAAACTAGAGCGCTTCAACCAGTTAGCTCATATTGCAAAAGTTGATGATATGAGTAAATGGTGTGTTTGATGATTATATTGTATTCTAAGTGTATAAATAACAAAATAAAATGGTGATGATAGCAATAGCAAAAGAAAAGTAATTTATGTGAATGTAAAGAAATAAAAGAAATGTGTATAATGAGAATTAAATTTTGTTAAAAAGATTACATAACAATCAATGAAGTACATGCGATGGTCACATACGGCCTGTAGTAACAGTGAATGAAATGATTTGCGGTTCACATATGACGCAGGTGAATCAGTAGGGGCATTGATTGGAATGTGTGAGACATTGATGAACCCCATTGCACCTAGAGAAAATAAAAAAAATGTTCTGAAATCCTGTTTCATATTAAGTTTAAAATATACAATGTTAATTTACAAGCTTACTGTATTTTGGAACACACCTGATAAATTGGTTCTCTTTCTAACAACTGTCATAGTAATTATTTGCTGCTCAACAGTTGGCCATTTAATAATTGCAGCTTCTTGATTCAGCAACAACAGTTTGTGTCACAAACGATACACGGCTCTGCAGGCTGCCGACTTGGCAACACCGCAACGATCAGCAACTGATCTGTAATGTTAACCAATGGTATAGTGGTGTATGGTGGTGTATTGCACGTCCTATAGCAATGCACTCTTGCCTTCAGCCTATATAGTGTGTTTCTCAAATCTACATTTTGACACTAGTCGAAATCCCGATACATTCAATGGCCGCGAACGACCCGACGCACCTTGGCAGTGGCCCACTTCCGTCGCTGGCCCCTCGGAAACAACGGTACCAGGGACCTTCCGGTTTGTAAAGTCACAAGACGTATACCTAGAGAGTATTCTGTCACACTTTCAGCCCTCTAGCTGGTCGGCAAGGGGTAGAAAATAAAGCGTCAACTTAAGAATTTTTCGAAGGGATTTGTTGGAGGCGCCGGGTCCGAGGTAAATCGCGAGTTTCGAAAACAAATTTCGCTTTTGTAAAAATAGAGTTGGGCATGTGAAGTTTCACACGCGCACACGATTCGTCAAGTTACTAATATGAGCGAAAGATTTTGCTCCCGGCGCCGCGACGCCAAGCGACGCCTGGCGTCGGTGCAAAGAAGGGCCCTACCTGGAGGCGTCCCCCATGGCAAATCCGAAACACACGGTAGACGAGGGTATCGTGTCAAAGTTTCAGATCCCTAGGTGCTCGGCAAGAGTAGAAAGACCAAGAGTGTAAAATTCGAGTGAATTTGGTGGAGGTGCCGGGTCCGCAGTAGTTGGAAAATCTAATTTCACTCTTGTACGTACGCCAGGGCTCGAACCGTTGATCTTAGAGAAAAGTTTATCGGTAATTATGTTTCCGAATCTCAAAAGAAACGAATCACCGAAATTCCGTACGTTAATGTAATACGTAATACGTAAATGTATTACGTAAAACGTAAATTGGAGATTTGAGATAAGCCCATTGCAGAGATTTACTAACCTAAATGATTCTTGGATAGCCAATAACAAAAAAGTTATCATTAATTGTTTATCAACATCAATTTCTGGTCTCCCTCTACGAATGTCACGATTATAGATTCTTTGTATGATTTTACATCAGCTAAAAGCCCCTAAATTAGATAGTTTTAAATTGGTGGCCACATAGCTCAGTTGGTAAGAGCATAGCCCGGTAAGCTTAGGTCCCGTGTTTAAACCCCGGTGTAGTCACTTTTTTTATTTCTATCTAAAGTACTTACATATATAATTATATATAAGAGATATCCGTAAGTAAAGGGAGCGTGGTGAGCCTATCGAATCCTGGAGGCATCACTTCTCT
>JAMZAV010016072.1:0-11221 GCA_024449915.1 Sweltsa coloradensis | reverse complement strand
GAAACATAAGTTGGCTGTTAAAAAATTAATTTGTTTTGTATAATTTATTGATAAAAGGTAAAAAAAACATGAATTTTTTTTAATTTTAATTATCTTAATACATGGCTTTGTGCTAGTGTAATCACCGTTCTTACTCAGAAAAACAAATAAAAACTAACAGTATAAAATTTTTGAGTTTTATAAGATTCCAACAGTTAGACCCAATGTCGCCTATGGAGACATAGGAAAAATTTTGCATTGTTGGCATTGTTGTATTCTCAACAGAGTAAAAAACCCGATTGCATCTTGTTAACACAATGTTCTAGTATTGAAATATGTTTGTATCATTCAATTTGACAGCAACTAGAATTAATTACAGCATAATTACCATTCCCGGCCATCTTGAATAAAATTCAAAAAAATAGGAGAAGATAACAGTTTCCCTTTTAGTTTTTTTTGTAAGTTGGAAAATTTTGGTAAATAGTTACCATCTGTTGGCAACTAATTAACTAATGTAGTGCCGGGCTCGCATCTCTAGATCAACCATTTAATTTTTTTCTAATGCCCTATTTAGTGTCTCTCAAGGCGCGCTGGGTCTGAGGAGGATAATACTTCAATGCACAGATAATTATACGAAGTCGCCGAGATAGTGCATGACATGCGTTTGTTCGGCTGCGCGTCTTATTTACTTCCGCTGTCGCGACGAGCACATTGTGAAGATATTAACGCCAAAACCGCTCATGCTTTACCATTCGGCCATGTAGGTATCAACAAATGTCTTGGTGATTTAGCTGTGAAAGGGTTTTTTTAAATGCTATGTTATCTTTCAGGTCAATTGAACATTTCTTTACTGCTTTTGTCAATCGACAGCAAATAAATGCAGGACAAAGCGGGGCATCGCAGTCTTGCATCACAAATTAATAATTTCTTTAAAACAGAGGGGCTTCATTGAGGGAATTTTTAAAACTGAATAGTGTGGCCAACACTGTAAATACAATTTGGAATTTAAGTCCGTCTGGGTTGTATGCTACTGTAGCAGTACACAACGTTTATTTTTGGGTTTGTTCCGTGCTTAGAAGAAATTTTTGCGTGTTGTTATCCCACACATAACAAAAACTTGTAAAAATACAGCCAAACCTTACACACTCAAAAGAAATGAGATCTAAAAAAATCACCTACAAATCTGCTTGCTGTATAAGGTGCTGAGGTTATCGCCCCGCGGCTTGGCTGCGGCGCCCTAATGGGCACCTAGATATAAATCAAGATAAAATTTTTTATAGCACTATAAATAGATCGTATTATTACCCCTAATAGTATTAGGGAGGGACTTCGGGTCGAAAAACCCGGGAACCGGATCCATCCTCTGCCGGATCCGGTTGGGAAAACCGGTTTCCTACACATATTTTTTTTCTCAATTTTCGTAAATTTGAATCTCGGCGGGCTAATTTCGATTGAAAACATGGGCGGGCGATAATCGATTCGAATTTCGATAGGGGCGGAGCCGTGTCCCAGACATTGTAAGAACTGCTAAGTGAAACAGTTGAAAACAAACAATGGCCTACAAGATGTTTGCTTTCGTTTTCGTTCATAAAGTTTGGATTATGTGATCTTAAACGTGAAAAAATAATAAAAAATATATTAAAATGTTATTAACAAGTTCTGCAATGTTATTATAACAACACATGGGCTGGGGCTAAGCCTAGGTCAAAATTGTGATGCAACATACATAGACCTAGGCCTGGGCCTAAGAATTTTGCAACCAGGGGTGTTCTGGCTCATTTATTCTCGTCTGTGCCTAGACCTTGGCAACTTTTAGGTTAAAAATAGAACCGATTCCGAAAATGCGGAACCAAATCGTAATGAAACCGGTTCCGAATCGTTTCCGGGTACCCGAAGTCATCCCTAAATAGTATTCACCAAATTCGATCCATATTATTGTTATAACATGATCGAACATTAATTTCAGGGAGTAGATGATACCCCAAACAAACATTTTGGGTTTTCCCCGCAGTCTTCCGCAGTTCTTTTCCCGCACTGCCCGGGCGGGACCCTTGGGGGACGTCCCGTACGGGTCCGCGCCTAGAAGGTCCTACGGCCGTTTACCGGGTCCCGCACGGGACGTCCCGCTAGTTTCCCGCAGGGGACGTCCCGCGATCTTCCCGCGATAATCCACGCACGGGACGTCCCGCGATCTTCCGCTAGTTTTCCCGTAGTATCTGTAGCGCGATCAGGTGCTAATATGTGGGCCCTAAACGTAAAAATAAAATAAAAATTTTTATATAATATCGGTTTCAGGGTTATTTTGTCTTATTTTCGACACCAGTTGATTTGCCTTTAACTAACTAACATAATGAGCAAAAAGTAACTAATTGATAATAACAATCAGGTATAGGCCAACATAGTATTAATAAAATTTACCCTTTCAATTACAATTTTAATATTTAACGTGTTTTGGTACATCACAAAATTTTTGGTAGTTTAATACCCCCAAATAAAAAAAATTGTAAAAAAAAAAGCGGCAGTCAAGCTCTCCTTCAAAAGTTTTTGGCTTTGTATGCTGTGGGATATAGAAGTTGAGCCCAAGCATTTCATTCTTTCTCCCTAGGTTTTGCATAGAAAAGAAGTAAAATCATTTCGCCTGTTGACAAGCGCTAAGCCAACCATTTACCATCATTTTAAAAACATGCAATTTTAAAAAAATATTTCGCTGAAAACATATTTTCATCACAATAGATTTGAAATGTGGAGGCAGGTAGAAAAAAAAACCCCTGTTCGCTCCCCCAGTTCGGTCACGCCAAAAAGGTGGAAAGGGAAAAAAGCAGACAATAGACGGGACGGACCGGTCCGGTCTCGTCCGCTGGATGGTCACTTTGTATCTCAAGGATAGATAAACTTTTGTTACCCACCCACCCACAAGCCGGAAGTTTTTCGTCGATTTTACGCAATATTTTAACACAGAACTGGTTATAGGATCGGCTGATTTTTTTTTGTAGATCATGAACCCCATATTTAGGTCAACACCGAGTTTCAAGATTGTAAATTTTTCGGGGCGGCGTGTGCAGATAGCTGAAACCCCCCCAACTCGGGTGGAGTAAACAGGGTCGAGTTAGCCATCGCCTAGCTTGCTGCGGGCGAACGACCGTTTGCCCTAGATTACGTTTTCCAGTAGAAGCCCTACAAGAATGTCATGCACACTTTTAAAATGCCTACGTGCTACATAATAAATTAATATTTGACGTGACATGTGTCAGAAATTTAAGTAATTGATTCAAATTATTACATATTTAAATTATGTTTGAAGTTTTATTGCAATTTTGTCTGTTACATGTGTTCGGTTTGGCCCCGGACCTCACAGTGAAAAGTAGTACCTGCGCGACAGCGGAAGTAAATAAGACGCGCGGCCCGAACAAACGCATGTTTTGCACTATCTCAGCGACTTCGTATAACTATCTGTGCATTGAAGTATTATAACACATGTGACAGCATGTTTTAAGACTGAAAACCAACAATATGTTTTCAAAAGTTTTCGTAAATTGGCATTGAATATCAAAGTAAAATTTATAATAAGTCACATTTTGCGTTTTAGGACCAATTTAAATACTCTAAACTATTTTTAAGGGAAAATGTGGGTATTCACTGGAACGGTCCCATTCGTCTTCTAAATAAACGTACAAAGTTATTGATTTAGAACAAGGATCAAAAGGGTGAACGTCATGCGGAAGCGTCGCGGGGCGCTCAAAACCCGGGATGTAGAACAAGGCGGATTCTTTTCGTATAAAGGTTTATGGTATGTATTTTGAATTAGGCTTTCTAAAAAGTATAATGTCATCTTGTTCTACCGCCGGTAGGGGTCCAACTTTTATAACTTGGGCCCATTGCCGCTGCACGGATGCGAGGAAAGCCTTCGCCATTAGAGTAATTTGCACTGGAAAGTTATAAAATTGTTTCCGTCACAATTTTAAGTGAACAACAATAATGGAATGAGTAAAAAAAAGTAAAAAAGTTTCCTAGAAAGGGGCTCGAACCGACGTCTACTCGCATGCAAAACAAGAGCCCTAACCAAATCGGCCAACAAGACCACGGTAAACGTGGGTCTAGAGTGATATTTATACAGATGCACGATAACTTGCGTAAAACGTAAACATTTGTCATGACTATTAGGACACTTTAATAGTT
The DNA here is from genome assembly GCA_024449915.1 of Sweltsa coloradensis. Taxonomy (NCBI): domain Eukaryota; kingdom Metazoa; phylum Arthropoda; class Insecta; order Plecoptera; family Chloroperlidae; genus Sweltsa; species Sweltsa coloradensis. The sequence goes on along the minus strand of JAMZAV010016072.1, from coordinate 7,066 downwards.
ATAAAACGTTCTGTCGATATTTCTAGAGTGTAATTTAACGTCTCTTTCACAAGATGTACATTATAATTATTTATTTTGTCATTAAAAAACTTCGGAAATTGGCAGTCAGTCGCGATGAAATCATCCAACTCGCCACCAAATAATATCTCGTGGTTTTAAACGGTGGCTGGAATGCGGGTAGGGCCCAGGACCCAAGGGGAGAAGAAAGCAACTGTATTGGCAGAGTACCGATAGCGGACGATTTAGTTTAGGTAGTCACCGCAAAATTTTGAAAGCGCCCCGGCCCTGCTTCCGACTCTTAATGGAGTGATGAGTGTTGTCTATTTAAATTTATTTATGTACCAGTAATGACGTGTCTTAGCATACAAAAAGAAGAAAAGAACTACTTTTTAAATACAAACAATTGAACAATTATTGTTTTCAAAATTAATTTATATGCCTTGACTAAATTACTTTAAGTTATATCTACTGTATCTTCAATGCCGACCCAAACGCAGAGTTGGACGGGGTAACAAATGACGAATGATGATCGATGAATAATGAATTATGTAAAACAATCCAGCAATTTAGAAAAAAATCTCGACTAGGGATTGATGGCATTTTTTTTTACCAATAGCCCATCAAGCATGTAAAAACATAATAGGCCTAAGTAACTGTTGCTGTTGTTTTGTTAGTGAATTATACCTACGAGCCAAGTATTCAATACGACATTCCAACATTCCCATATTTATGCCATAATCTTCAATGTCTATTACACAGAATAATCAAAACCGCCTTTAGCCAAGTAGGGCCTACTGTAAGAGGAGTGAGCTGAGCATTAATCGGTGCCAGTAGGCTACTCGGTAGGTCATCAACGTCAGTCTTGAGACTTAAAACCCCCATACGAGATTAAACCTAATCTTTCTGTTATGGTAGGTCTACAATACTACATCTAGATAATTATTATTTATTAATTATTTCAACATGACCAGACCACAACATTACATCCCAACAATCCCATTGCTGATGGTAAGAATTTTGAGCTTAGCGGTCATAAGATAACAAAGTGTTTTATGGCATGGGTACCACCAGGGCAATATCCACAATAATCACAATATACAAAACACTCAATAAAAAAATTAATAATAAACCAGGTAGCCCTAGGTAGGCTAATACTAATAGGTTATAGAGAAAAAAAAAGGGAAGGTACAGGCCCAGGCCCAAAAGAATGTTAAAAATAATTCCCTGTGAATCCTAGATCTAATCAAAGTAGGCCTATATTCTAGACCAGCCCCTCCACCATACCAAAATTTTCTTAGATTCTGTTTACTACTATCTTTTTTGACATTCCTTCCAAATATTTTAAACCCGACTCAAACATTTCGGTAGACGCAACTCCACAAATTCGAACCTTTTTTTAAACTTGATCTTTGGGTCAAACTTCTTTTTAAGTCGAGTTTGAATTTTGAACGTTTGCACAATCCTAAGCTCCACGATTTATAGTTGTGTTTAACTCCAACAAAATACGTACAACGTACTAAACGCCTGCATACAGTTGACGCTGGTGATGCAAACGTTATTCAAATAAATTCCCTGGGGAGTATAGAAAAGTAGGCCCTACCCTGTTGATAACTTGATAACTCAATAATCAATAAAATTGCAAGAATTATATGAATTATTGCCTGATCAGGATAATAAACTAGAATTTGTACACAATTATTATGTTAAGTTCAGTCTTGGGGTCGCTACTTTTAAAAGTAGCATGCTATCACTAACGCTAAAATTTCCGAAAAAGGTAGCTTCGCTACTTTCAGATGTATGACGCACATTCGCGCTACTCAAGAAATATAGCGCACCCACTTTCCCGTACATGTTCCCGTTTAAATCGGGGTCGTCGAGATCCCAAATTATCCCGTTTTTAAAGCCTTTTTGACGTCGTGCCGCAATGTTTTAACTCCTTTTACATCAACTCGATCGTGATCTATCATAAAAAGACAAGTTTCGTTTTCCTTTTGTGAAGAAGGCGTTTTTTAACTTTTTGGGGCAGGCTGGGCCCCTAGTCTGGCCTAATGATAAAACATTAAATTTGTTTTTCTTTTTTTCAAAACGTTTTTTTCGCGGAATCACGCACAAGAAGCACAAACAAAGTTGGGGAATAGGCCTATGGTGCCATACAATACGATTAGCCGGGAAATTCCCAAGGGGGGGAGGGTAGGCTATATGACACTAATCACTTCCTTTTTAAATTTTTTAATATGAAATTCAGACGATTGGCGAATTTTAGCGGCTTATGCTCAAATCAAAAATACGTTCAAATTTATCGTGGATACTCTTTTTTACGACCCGAAATAGCACTCAGAGCACCACGCAATCTAATCACTGCAATATTTTGGAAAAGTAGCTCTGACGATCGGCGCGCTCGCATCCTTCGGCCCTTTGGACGACGCGAAAAGAGAGAGAGGGCGAGACGAGACTCACTGGGAGAAGCGAGGGGGATGGTGTGGAAGTGAGACGAGTTTAGGGGGCCGGTCTAACGGCGAGCACATGAGGTGGCGCGGGGGCGTTCAAGTTATTTTTGCAGTGCGATTTTTGACTTTACGTGGTTCGGGGATGCTGGCCCCGGGAATTTAAAAAGTACGCAAAAAATCACGATAACGCTACAAAAATTGTAGCATGCTACCCTACAATATCCCCCCTTAATAAAGTAGCGGTACTGGCTCCGCTACACGAAAAAGTAGTTGCTCATGTAGCCGCACTTGAGCGAGCTTCCCCCCAAAGAGGGTTTTTTAAGTTTGCATTGATTTCTAAAGCACAAAGAATTTGGGAATAAAAAGTAGGCCTATACAATTATGTCAAAATTTAAATTTTTTCCCAAAAAAAAAATTGTTTTTGATTTGGATTTTTTTAAACTAACATCATTTTAACGCTTCAATCCAAAAAAATAAAAGTGACAAAGGTTTTAACTTTTGCTCTGTAAAAATTTAACACCCCCCTCTATGAATCTGCCCCAAACAATTGGGGAAAGGAATAAAAAATTTAAATTTTTAAAAAAAAAATCCGGGTAAGGGCCACAAAAATTACATATATTTGCAAAAACATATACAATAGGGCAAAGAAATGACCAAAAAGTAGTGAGAGTGAGACATGTTGCCTGGGGGAGGGGGTTGTTTACTTTGGGTACAAAGGCTATTCGACTGCTTTTTTCTTTTTTCCCAAAAATGCTACCAAGTCAAAACATAGTTAAGGGTTTTGAAACCTGGTTTTTAAAAATTAAAAAAAATTTTTTTTTCAAAATTTTTACCCGGTACGCGGACAATATAGCCATCTCAAAAAAATTTTAAAACTTAAATTCGCCAGGGCACCCCATTCAACGTAGGGTTTTGGCTTTTGGAAAAATTTTTTCAACTGGTTTTTATGGGCGACTGAGAGAAATTTTTTTTTTTTAAACAATTGTCTTCCTGCAAATTTTTTCTTTGGCGATATTTTGTACCTTTTGTACCGCCAAACAAAAAAAATTCCGGGAACGAAAAATTTTAAAAAAATCTTTTTTTTTCTCGTCAGTCTATAAAAAACCAGTTGAAAAAAAATGTCACAAAAGCCAACCCCCTATTTGAATGGTGTGCCTGGCAAATTTAAAATTTGAAATTTTTTTGAGGGGGCGATATTGCCCTGTACCGGATCAGAAAAAAATTTTAAAAAAAAATTTTTTATTTTTAAAAAAACCCATTTTAAAGCCATTTACTAATTTTGACTGTAGCATATTTTGGAAAAAAGAAAAACGCGGCGAATAGCCTTTTAAACGCAATTTAAAAATTAAGTAAAAAAAAAAAACAGTTCTACCAAGTTTACCTCAACAAAAATTGCCCCTTTGTACTAAGAATAATTGCAGAAAAAAAATTTTTCCTGTGCTAAGAAAAAACCCTTTTGCTTGAGAGTACGATGTTTAATTTTGCGGCATTTACACCATTGCTCGTCCATAGTTTGGGAAAGGCTCCCCTCCATAACGCCAGTTTCCCTCTTTCCCCCGAGATGGAACAAGCACTACGAATCTTTAATTTCCCACTTCGCCGTGGTAATCGGCCGTCGGGTGCATTCAATCAAGGGGCCACTTTGGGAGGGATTCCGACAAAGGGACCCCAACATCGGGAGCCCTGCCAAAAGGGGCTTTTATGAAGAAACCCGGGGGCTTGCCATCATTCCTGATCAAATTCCCTGCCCCAGTAAATATGATAGGCAGGCTAAATAAAAACAAAATAAAATTTTTTCATTTGAGAAGGAAGGGGTTCGGCTACTAGCAATAGGTAGGTAGGCTAGTGAAAAAATCATCTGCATTTAAAAATTTTTGCAAAATGGAATTGACTTTCAAATTACTAACAGGATGTTGTATTGAAAAACCTTTTAGGGGGCCGGAGGCTTAATTTTAAAATTTCAACATACAGCCCAGAACTTCAACTCATTTCCCCCCAAACTCCACAAGCATTTTTCAACAAACGTACTTTAAAACGATAACTAAAGTTATAATCCTTAGATACAAAGGACCATCCCCCGGAGAGACCGGGGGTCGGTTGTCCCGCATTTTTTGCTTTTTTCCCTTTCCACCCTTTTTTGGCGTGGGCCAATTTGGGAGCGAACAGTTTTTTTTTAACCTGCCTCCGCCCATTTCAAATCTTTTGTGATAAAAATAATTATTCGCGAACATTTTTTTTATTATTGCCCTGTATTTTAAAAAACTGGGTTAAAATGTGTAGTTGATATGAAAGAGTTTTTTTCCCCAGGTCTACGATCAAAAAATGACTGAATATAAAATTTTATATTACTAAAAAATATTAAAAAAAGAAGCATTATCCGTAATCAGTCATTTTTTTCCGAAATTTTGTCCAAAAAAAAAGACATTCAAAACGCCGTTAATTTTTAACAAATTATAGATATTTTCAATTAAAAAAACAAAAAATCAAAAAAAGGGGGTACATAGAAAATAGAAAGGAAAAGAATACAGAGGTAGAAAACCCCTAAACTTTTAGGATGGTTATTTCCGACTTCACGCACAAACCCCTTTGCAGCTGCCTCAACCCCTACCCGACGCTCCCTCGATGGGCACTTTGTTCTAAGGATAAAAATTATAAACTAAGTGATTTTAACGTATTTAAGACGTTCAGAGAAATATGTACTATGTATACAATTGGTAAATAAATACTTACTTAGCTCCTTATTTTTCAAAATTTTTCTTGGGGGAAAGGTGATGTAGGCCTAGTCTCATTTTTGTGTGATTTTGTTCTCCTTTTAAAATTTTTTTAATTGTACTATTAAGTTTACCTTTTTTAACCCGTGTTTTTCATTTAAAAGAAAGGGGATTTTAGACTTGCTTGGCTAGTAGTATGTTTTATTGTAATAAATACAAAACATACAAAACAAACTTTAAAAATTAAATGGGGGGGGGTTTTTAAAAAACTACCGTGGGTTTGAGGTGTACCTGAATCAAATATTTTGAAAGAAAGGGGAGTGAAAATTTAAAGTACAAGAAAAAGGGGTTTTTTGGGGGCCCCCCCGGGATTTTTTTACATTGCATTGTAACACCGGTTTTCTTTGGGGGGGGGGGGGGGGGGGGGTGAGTACCACATAGTTTTGCTTTTGGGGGGTGTGGGATCAGAAATGCTAAAAAGTTGGCCCTTTTTAAACCCCATCAATTAAAAAATAACCTTTTTAGAATGAACTGTGAATAGCGATCCTTGCAAGCATTATGGGAGAAAAAGGGCAAATTTTCTGCTAAATGCCATATGATTGGAATTGTGGCTGACTGCACTGCCATTGTTGGAAACGCAGTTCTCCACACACCCGAGCATATGGCATTTAGCGTTGTAAATACTCTTTCTCCCATAATGCTTTGCGCGCACGATATAGAAGGTGCTGGTGATTTTTAAAATCGTCTATTAACATAAAATAAAACTTGTAGGAAAAAGTAAACTGAGTGCAAGCAAGCCTTGTACAGACATCTAGGCATAATTTTTTAACGTGTTAATTGGCTGTGATGAAGTATTTACATTTCAAATTGTAAAATCTAGATATCATCAGAGTGCATACAGTGTCCTATTGACATTGTTATCTGTTATCTTGCTGCTGGCCTGGCAATAACTAGCATACATAATCACTGCACCGAGATACAATAACCTTGATTCCCAATAAGAAAGCTAATCTCTAGTGTAAACTAGTCAAGCTAGGCAATGGGCTCACATGAAGATATTGTCATAAGTGGTGTGAAACTAGAAATGGTTAATAAAATAAAATACTTAGGAAGCATATTATTAGATGATCAACTTAGCTTTGCTTACCCAATACTAAATATATTCACAGTAAATAAGTAAGAAAATAGGCTTCCTGTAAAGAATGACAAAGTATCTTTCACCTTGGTCTATTGATTTAGGTTATAAAAATATCTACCACATTTTCAGTATTGTAGTACATAAGTACAATAATGTTTGGGATATCTGAAAATGATAAAAGAAAATTCCAATGCCTACCTACAAAATAAAGCTACATGAGGATTGTTCTTAAATGTGGTAGAGATACTAGGATTGCAAGTATGAGTAAGGCTTTGAATTGGTTAACTGTAAGGCAAAATATAATATTTATCAGACTAATTTTTATATATAAAATAAAGAATAATTTTCTTCTGGGATACTTTGATAATTTAGGCCTACTACAATTGAGAAAAGACATTCATGGACATTTCACGAGGAACAATGATGGTTTAATTTTAGAAGAGTAAAGGAAAAACAGCACACAAAAACCCTATTATGTGGAGGGATGATAGAATTTTAAAAAACTTCCAAAAGGGGTAAGAGACAGGAAGAATCATTGAGTAAGTTTAAAATAAAATGAAGACAGTATGTAATCAACTAGGGGCCTATGTACTGAACGAGTATTGTAGATCTTAAGCCCTGCATCGGCCATAGTTTCTAAAAATGTTCAATATTAAGTGAAATATATATGTAGGTACCAATATTGTATCTGTTGTAAGGTAACATGTAAACTGGAATAGCATTACTACGCTGAATAAATACTAATTATGAGATAATTGTAAGACATCAGG
>JAMZAV010016071.1:0-11035 GCA_024449915.1 Sweltsa coloradensis | reverse complement strand
CGTAGCATAACGATACCAGAAAAAAAATTTTCAAATTTTCGAATGTAACCTTCTAAGCACTAACTTTTTGGACAGCCATTGTAGCGGAAGTATGCAGCACTATCATCGGGACTTACGGCACTATCATCACTAACGTAGCATAACGATACCAGTAATAAAATTTTCCCGACTTTCGAATGTGGCACTTCTAGCATTAAGTTGGCTGCGTCTTTTTGTTTTTTGTTTTGGGCCAGGGAAAACGAGGCCAGCACTATCAACGGGACATACGGCACTATCCAGCACTAACGTAGCACTAACGATACCAGTAATAAAATTTTCGTTTTTCAAATGTGGCACCGCCAAACTTAATGGACGTAAGCATGCACTCATAAAAGAACATTTTCAATTTAGGAAGCAGGCTGTCTTCCCAAAACTTGACATCGGGTTCGATTCTGACCATCTGTAATCAAATCAATGTATTATTGTATCGCTAATAATAATAAATAATATGCTAAATAATAATATGACAATATACGATAATGGTTATGATAGAACAATGTAATTACATCGAAGCCGCCGTCGCTGTACAATATCAAGTCACAAAACGGGCGGTTACTGATTTTTCAATTGCGCTTGAATTTGAATCCAGTAATCGGGGTTTCTTTTTCAATTTTAGTTCGTTGTGGTCGTCTAGAAACACACAAATCTTGTTCTTGTGAGCTGCTGCTTCTCGAGGGTGTTGGTCACCTATGGAGGGCAGACACTTGACCTCCACCAGGCCATCTTCCCCACAAGGCCATCAGGGCTTGCACCTAGTAAGGCATTGAGGCTGGATAAACAATCCGCAATCAGAACTTGCACATCGCGTGCATTTTCATAACACCTGATTGCATTTTTTTTCATTGGCGATGCCATATGCTACGTCCTTTTTGAAAGATAGATTAATTCCGCTTTCATACAAGATATCCCGCCCCTGAAAAAAATATGACCACAAATAGTACATTGAGTTTTCATAAATTAAATATATATAGTACACGGGATGAAAAAAATCAGTTTTGTTTAATGACTAAATGTATAGTGACAGTGATGAAAATGAAACAAACATAAATTAGCATGAGATCGTCCACACTTTGCATAACATTACTCGTAACTGTTTTCTGACTCGAGAAATGTATGGGGGAGTGCGTTTGGGGGTGAAGAAAAACCCCCTAGGTAACAATTATATCAAAAAAAAATTTCGCCGAAATTGATTATTATTCAGAAGGGGCACGGGGGACGACAAGAAAAAGGCTCGCACAATTTTCTTATACTTTTTAACGATTATTATTAGACAAGCTTATCAAAGCTTTGTGGGCAATCGAATAAAAATGTAATTATTAATATTGTAAAGCAAACTTTATTACCAATAAAAAATTACAAAATAAATTATTATTATTATTATTATTATTATTATTATTATTATTATTTTTATTATTATTATTTTTATTATTATTATTATTATTATTATTATTATTATTATTATTTTTATTATTATTATTATTATTATTTATATTATTATTATTATTTTTATTATTATTTTTAAATTATTATTATTATTATTATTATTTATATTATTATTACTAGCAAGTCGTTTTGTACTATGAATGATACAACTTCCATACGTGCAATTCAAGAAAAACATATGTTTTAACGAAGTTTTTCTCTTTTATGTTATGAGTGACAAGCATAATATTTTTAAGTCTTACCTTATATGACAGTTTGGTATGAGGCCGCCTTTTGAATATTTACCCATTTTCGACGCAGTTAATTATTTGTTGCGCCTAGACTCTCGCCACAGGGGGTTTTTCAGCTTGTCCAACTGTTTCTCTCTCAAGCTTTGCGCACAGCTCGGGAGTAGCTACTTTTTCCTGTAGCTCAGCTAAAAACGCATCTTTACGGGTCACCATTTTTTCGTCCGTAATGTCTGGTTGAGCACATCAGGCCATAATCCATATCTGGACCTGCCGTCTCATTCGTCGTTTTGCGTCGTTTAGTGGTGGCCCATCTTTGTCGAATAATGTTCGTCTTGACCTGTTTCGTTTTCCTCTACGCCCTACCACCTTCTTGAAGAATACACCCGGGCTTGTTTCGGTCATAGTCTTCCAGGGACTGATATGCCAATCAGGCCCACTAGTATGGGCTAAACCGGCCCCAAAGCAACGACGTTCATACCCGCCCCTGTAACTAAAAATTGACACGTTTTCCCCCGGTAAATTTAGTTACAAGGCCCATCAGTCTTTCAGCTTGATTAGTTGTTATATTGGGCCTTGAGTTGGTCAGCTTTTCGAGCTAATCCATCAGCTAACCTTTGTACCTGTAAAAATAATATTATTGTCTATGATAGTATCGAAAAATTATTTATAGATAAAACCAAAAGCAACATACTTTACCTCTGTCCAAACTTTTGAGTTTTTCACCAGTGGAACGAGATTCGGCTCAATACTATTTTCCGCGAACAATAACTTTCTTTACAATTTCCATGTGAACCAAAAACGTGAAAAGGACCATTTAGTAAATCTTTTTTTAGTGCAGCTGCATTCATAGCGAAATTTTTCGAATTGCAGCTCTAGCACCTTTGTGATTCTCTTGATAAAACGGCTTGAGTATTTTCCTCGATTCCAATTATATAGCTTAGTATTGTCACATATTTTTGTAGGTTTTGTCGGTGCACCGAATGACGTGATTGGCGCACTCCCGCTTCTCAACCATGCGGCCCGTATTAGCCACACCACTCTGCACCCGAGCGAACACACTGGAGTCGCCGTCGCCTACCATATATTTGTAGATGAACCCGTGTTGCTCCAAGCTGATGTTGAATCCTTCTACAATAGCTTTTTGCTCCTTTGAAGAGGAACGCCCCTTTTTGAAATTTAGATAGCACTCATGTTCTGGAGTGTCAATGTCCGCAGCCTTTGACCGGGCACATGTCAAACAATACTTATTTTTCACTCCCAAATACAATTTTTTTATTCGTGTATGCTCCTATTATTACAACTAAGATAGAAAAAAATGGTTATTAAATTTTTATGAAGCCGTTATAGGCTTTCATTAACAGACCATAGTATTATAATTTATATATTTTACCACTCCAGAAAACTGCGCTGAAACTATGGCCGTATGATCGTTTACTCCAGCCCCCATCTACTATTACGGTAATATAGGGAACCCCAATTTATAATATCACCACGTTCAATGACTAAACGCCTTTCAATTTTTCCCCCGCTGCTTTCATTTTTTTCGGTCATATGAAATAACCCAACCCTAAAAAACAAAGATTTGGGATAGGCCTACTCTGCACATATAATATCGATATTATTTGTAATTGTGTAATTAAATCAAAATAAATTATTTACTTTTCCTACTTTCACCTCATGACGGCGAAACTTTTTTTAGTTGAGAACGGGTGTATCCATCACCGCAAACATCTCCTCGAATTGACTGTGCCCAATACCAACTGACATTGCCCCCACACGGCGGCATCGTTGATCGATCCACTTTGTTGGCAGGAAAGAGTTGTGATTCTGTACTCTCTATTGCACTGAAAACACTTGTGAAAGAGCGTCGATACCATTCCAATACGATCCTCTCTAATAAATTCATATTTTCCGTATGTAAATATCCCTTTTTGATTTTCCTTCAATTCGAATTGCTTGTACATATGGACGATATTTTACCAAGCGATTTCCGGGGCAGTTTGTATGTTTCCCTACAATCGGCCTCTGCTGGCGTATTTTCTACTGAGAGTGGTGGTTGGGTGTCAGGTGTAGGCCACACATCATGAGCATCGTCCGGTTCCAAATCATCCCTAACGGTAAAAAAATAATTATTTTTCTTTCAAGTTAAAGTTACAAAAATACACAACTAATAACTCGATTAATGTTTTGTGCTACACACCTGATGTTTGATACATTTGTTGCTTCATTGAGGACATCGGAGAGGTTTTTGTCAAGGTCGACGTCATCCGATTTATTATCGTCTTAAATGAAATCAATTGGAGGATTATCTTTCTCAACGTCATCCCCCCCTAGCAAGGAAAATAATAAACTTGACAAACCTATATCGATGATTTTTATTTAGAATTATTAATTGATTGTTTTTATTATTGCCATTTATAGCATTGTTCCTTTTATTCACACTTTTTTTTTATCATTATTGAACTTGTAGTTATTTTTTTTATTGTTATACGTTTGTTGGTGGAGACGTCGGTAAACCCTGAAAACTATCGATTTCTCGATCATGTCTTTGAGTTCACAGTTCATTGTCAATCACATCACCCGCATTTTCATCAGCGATTGTGATTACAAAAGTTGTATTTACACTGCATGTAGACCTACTCAAGTTTGTACGATGACAATATTTGTGTAAATTGGGGAGGGAAAATAACGCGCCATATTTTCTAATAAACTTGCAATTTTTAAAAATTACTAATTCAAATAGCAGAAAACAAAACATGTACTTACCCCGTCGTGATATTAGTCACCCCGTTGCCGGAGCAGCTGTCTTCGGGAACAGGTTTTTATTACCTTGGGATATCTACGTAATCTTTGAGCTATTGAAGCCTTCCCTCTCTTTTCGCTTCTTTGTGTACTCTCGTGGCATAGTTATCACAACAGTAAAGCACTCGGGGATTATAAATTTAAATACCGTGCACATATTTCTCAAATTCACTATAACGATTTTAGATAATTCCTAAGAGTTACATTTTACGCATTATGGAAACTGTATAAAACAAACGACACGCATTATTATATACATCGATAAAATTTACATTCACAAAAGAAAATAAAAAATAATTAAAATAATGTATATGCCTACGCCACACACACAAACAATTCACACTTTTGTAATATAGAAAGAATATGGATGATCACGACGTTCTCATTTTGGAAGCAAGGACACAACTACCCTTTCGTCAGGTGATGTAGAATGAATCTCGTTTGTCAACTAACTGCATCCGCCCGCTACCCGGAAGGCAGCTATGGTTTGGGTTTGAAAACGACTTTCCAAGAATCACAGGGGACTAACCCGACGAAGTGACTTCAACAGAAGTCGTAAATCTAGTGCTAAGAAGCAATAGATAAAGATAATTGCTTTTATCCTATGCGTGAGTAAACACCTTTCTTGGTCTACTCTGGACCAGGACATTAGGCATTTAGATCACCTATTAGCTACAGTGTATCCGTTCTACACCGAGATGCGTTGCGTGCGGGATTATTAATAGCTCAAAAGGTCATCGATTCGATACCAGAAATGGGCCCAATCCTAACTGCAGTATTTCTGTATTTCCCCAAATTTTTTTCCGCAGTCAAAGGACGAAGTATATCTTATAGAAATAACCCTTGAACGTTCCCTCTCAACTTATCTCCCCTCTCAATAACTAGTAAGTCAATTGTCTTTCATCCTCATGTTTCATCACTCGCTGCTCGAATACTATGGTTGCAATAAAATAATGAAAACTACAAGAACCATCATAAAAAACCCCGCTAATATTATTTAAAAATAAAAAAAATAATAATAATAATAATATAATAATAATAATAATAATAAAAATTTAATAATAAATAATAATAATAAATAATAATAATAATAAAGAAATAATGAATACGTTATGGGGCACTTCTCCTAAGTGTATGCCTGATGCCTCACTTAAAGGGACGTGGGTTCGATTCTGCCTAAAGCATTGTTTTATAATTTTCCGAAGGCTGTTAGTATGATTCACTTCCCAGCATATAATAAGCAGCAGCGCATATATAAATATATAAAAAAAAATATAATAAGATGCAAGAAATATAATATGCAATATTTATACATAATAAAATAATAATAATAAAGGGATAAAATAATGAATAAGTAAATGAACAGCTATAGTAAGAATAATATTTTTTTGTAGATACCTTGTTTAGGGACAACCTCCCTCTTTAGGCGTGAGGAAAATTACGGGGGAAAGTACATATGGGTCATTATGTACGACCCGATTCCATAATTAGGATTTTTGACTGCGGAAACTTTGAAAAAAACTAGTCAGGATTTCCGGTGGCTATATTGAATCGACGACCTCCTCAGTTCTAAAATTCACCCCTCCCCCGCGGGTGCCCTAAACAAAAAACACGGTAGAGTGACTCAGTGCCTAGCTCACGAGGCTCCGATTCAAAAAGGTCGTCGCGTCGATACCAGCAAACCCGGGAATTCTGACTGAAAGGTTTATTTCGAGGTTTTCCAAAGTCAAGAAGCGAAAGCTGGAAGTGAATCATACTAACACCCTCGGACATTATAAAACAAAGCTTTAGGCAGGAATCGAACCCACGTCTCTCAAATGTGATGGCATCAGGCATACACTTAGGAAAGTGCCCCAGCCGCATGAGCCATCGTGATAGAGCGTCCGAGTTTTGTTGTAGTTGTTGTGGTTGTGTGTTTCTCTCCTGGACACACGTAACATGTGTTTTCAAAGGGAGACACACATCGTCACAGGGGGTTTGTATATGACAAAATAGTTAATTTTGCCTGAAAATTTTCATTAAAAAGCCTATTTCAATAGATTTTCTATTTGCTTGATTCTTCGGAAAAAAGAAAATTTCCCTCAAAAAAATATGTTTTAGGACACGGTAGTAAACAATGACAGGTGAATTAGTTTCAAGATACCCTTTCATTTTTATTTAACTCCTTTAATGTCCTCCCTTCGGACGAGGGCCGAGGTTTCCAGTATCTTGCCGTATACCTGGGTGCAGACTTAATAGAGTAAGAAACATGGTAGTAATTCAAAGTCAGATTGGTCGTCGGAGCGGAGACCCGGGCCTGGACCTGCTCGACGAGTTCCCGACTCGGACTGAAAGAAAATCTACCTGCGTTTGGCGAGGGGGGCTGCCCCCCCCACCTTAACGGAAAGCAAACCCCCACAGTACCAGCCAGGATTAAAATTTTTTTTTCCATCCGGCACCTCCACCAAAAATAAAAAAAAAAATTTTATTGAAATTTCGTGACATTATTCGGTTTAAAAGCATGTTGCAAATTTCGCAAAAAGTTCGCGTATCAACTAAAATTCATGAAAATTTGCGATTTGGAAATTGGTACCTTAAATCAAATTCAGGGTTCTGTGCAAACTGAATTTAAAAGGGATTTTGAATTTAAAAAACACCAAAATTTCGTTCTCATCTTTTTTGCACATCACTAGATTAAGTATAATAGGCCTAGCAAGAGTGTACAGAAATTTACAGACATAATAAACCAATTTCAGGCCATAGTGGGGTCTAAAACCCTAACATGTGCAAATCGGAAAAAAGCATGAAAATTTGTAAATTTTACTAATAACCACAAGGATCTAAAAATCGAGGCCCAATTGAGTTCCTGTAACTTTTTTATTAAATTGAAAAATAAAATTAATTGTTTAATTAACCAAAATTTTTTTTTAAAGGGAAAAACACAGCGACATTGGTATCAAATAAAAGCTTATTTTAAGGGGAGAATGAAAAAATGAAAAAATATTTAAAAATTTTTAAATTATCATCAAAATTAATTGAATTTTAGTAATTTTTACCACTTTTATTTATGATAATTATTACCCCTAAAATTCTCCCCGATTGTCATACAATTTCCCCCCTTTACAACATAATGCCAAAAATCCAATTTTGAGGCCCCAAAAACACAATTCCTTAAAACTCTCAGATAATGGATTAATAAAATTTAATAAAGATTAATCCATTTAAAAATTTTTGACATTCAAAAACCACAGTCAACTGATGATCAAAAAAAAACAAAACAAGAAATAAAAAGAAAAGTGATGGCCCCAAAGGCGGGTTCTTATCATTTTCCCCATTAATTAAATTAATTCAATTAAGGGGCAATTAATCACAAAATTAAAAATTTAAATGTAAAAATAAACCACAAAGTCGACTTGGGTATCAATGAAAGCTTATTTCACGAGAAAAAATAATTTTGTGAAAAATATTTTCTTTTATAATTAATCCCCAAATTTAATTACTTTTTAGAAAAGTTATACCAAATTTTGACTTTTGTTAGATGTATTCCAAAAACTTTACCCTTTGTCAAAAAAATTTCACCCTTTAAAAAACAAAATCCCTTAAAACCCAAAATTTTTGAGGGGGCCCCAAACGAAATTCCTGCAACCCCCGAAAAATGGATTAATGAAATTGAGAATAGCTAGATTCCCTTAAAATTGTCTTAACATTCAATTATCCTACGATTGACAATTGTAGTATGAAAAATATGATCAAAAAAACCCCAAAAGATGAGGGTTCAACTAAATTTCCACAAAATTATTATTAATTAAATTAATGGAATTAATTTTATTTATTTCAATCAAATTGTAAATATCACAACATAGTCGACTTGGGTACCAAAGAAAACTTTTTTTTATGATAAATTTAAAAAGGAAAAAAATATATTTGGTTTAATTAAATTATCATCTAATTAAATTTAATTAATCATCTATTAAAATTTCAATCTAGTAAAATTTTTTACCCTTTGGTTATGTATAGGTATCAAAAAATCTACCGATTGTCATAAAAAATTTACCACTTTACTTACAGATGTCCAAAAAAAATAAAATAAAATAATTTACACCAAACGAAATTTTTGTAACTTACATTTTATTTAATAAATGAAAATAAGAATTTTGCTAGTTCACGTGCCCCAGTCAACTGGTGTATTAAATATTCCAAATTTTATGGTTATTAAAACATTGACAGAAATTTTTTATGTTTATTAAAATGCTATCCGTTAATTACATTTTAATTAAATTAAAATTAAATTAAAATGTAATTAAAAGGGAAACATATTAATAAACA
This sequence comes from Sweltsa coloradensis, assembly GCA_024449915.1. Taxonomy (NCBI): domain Eukaryota; kingdom Metazoa; phylum Arthropoda; class Insecta; order Plecoptera; family Chloroperlidae; genus Sweltsa; species Sweltsa coloradensis. Next base: position 2,216 of record JAMZAV010016071.1, on the reverse strand, counting down.
TATGCCTTAGTAAAATTAAAATTTAAAATTAATTAAATGTAAATTTAAAGGGTAGCATATTAAAAAACATATCCTAGTAATTCTGCAATGTTCTTTAAATTTCCCAAAAAATTGGCTTTTTTTTAAGCACCAGTTGACTGTGGCACGTGAATAGCTAATTCTTTGTTTTTTTATTTTAAAAAGTGTTACAAGAATTTCGTTTGGGGTTAAAAAATTATTTTATTTTTTTTTTGACTCGTGTAAGTAAATGGTAAATTTTATAAATCGTAAGTTTTTTTTTTTTACCTATACATAACCAAAGTGGGAAAATTTTTTTTTGTTTAATTAATTAGATGATTTAATAATTAAATAATATATTTTTCACATTTTAATTTTTTCATAAAAAAAACTTTTTTTTGGACCCATCGACTATGTTGTGATCATTTACACTTTGATTTAAAAAAATAATTAATTTCCCTTTAAATTTAAAATTAAAAAAATTAAGTGGAATTCAGTTTGGACCCATCATCATTTAGGTTTATTTTGATCTATTTTTTTTCAATACACAATTGTCAATCGTAGCGCATAATTGAAGTTAAGGGCAATTTTAAGGGAATCTAGCTCTTTTCAATTTTATTTAAACCATTTATCTGGGAGTTCAGGAATTTCGTTTGGGGCCATCAAATTTTATTTTTTGGGATTTTGTTATTAAAGGGGTGAAATTTTATGACAAACGGTAAAATTTTTTTAAATACATAACTATACAAAAGTCAAAGTGGTATAAAATTTACTAAAATGTAATTAATTGGATGATTAATTAAAAAATGAAAAAATATTTTTTCACACATTATTTTCGTGAAAAAAGCTTTCATTTGATACCCAAGTCGACTTTGCTGTGGTTTTTTTTATACATTAATTTTTAATTTTTGTGATTACTTCCCTTAATTGAATTTAAATTTAAATTTAAGGGGAAAAATGATAAAACCCGACCTTGGGGCCATCACTTTTTTTTTTTATTATGCTTGTTTTGTTATTTTTGATACTCAGTTGACTGTGGTTTGTGAAAAGTCAAACATTTAAATGGTATTAATCTAATTATTAATTTCATTTAAACCATTTTCTGAGAGTTTTTTGGAAATTTTTTTGGGGCCATCAAAAATTTTGGGTTTTGCATTTTAGTAAAGGGGTGAAATTTTTATGACAACGGGGAATTTTGGGGTACATAATTATACATTATCAAAAGTGGTAAAATATTACTAAAATTTAATTAAATAGATGTTATTAATAATTTTTTAAATATTTTTTTTATTTATTCATTCCCGTAAAATAAGCTTTTTTTTGATACCAATGTCGACTGTGTTGTCTCCTTTAAAAAATTTTTGTTGGGTTTAATTAAACAATTAATTTTATTTAATTCAAATTTAAAAAGAAAATTACAGGAAAATAACTTTGGGGCCCTCGATTTTTTTTTTGGGTTCCCCCTTTTGGTCATATTAGTAAATTCACAAATTTTCATGCTTTTTTTCACGATTTGCACGATTGTTATATATATTGGAGCTTATAGACCCCACTACTACTGCTCTCAGCCGGACAGAAAGAAAGTGTTTTTAATGTGATGTAGGCCTACCAGCACATTGCCCCATCAGCCGTGGGAATATTGCTATTTCCCCAAAAGTCCTTGCGTCCCTTTTTAATTTTTCAATTAAACTGGGGCTATTTGACAGTAATTTATCAACATTTTGTGAAAATTTTTAAAATCAGGGTGACCTATAAAACAAACCCTTCCCCTTTACCTGTCATGTGCATTTGGGGTGAAACGTCTAACACTAGCAAGTACTTCTCATTCACAAGTAATTTTGCACTCTTTTTTACTTGATGGACATTAACTTACACTACATTTCCTCCAAATAGCATCTGGGGGCCCTAGAACTGGCAAGTTCACATTTAAAAAAAGTTTGTTTTTAATTTTGTCATCCAACTTTTTCTAACCTCTTCTGAAATTTTTTTAACACGAGAGGTTCTAAATCAGCCCTCTCGTCTAGCAGTGGTGTCACAGATTTTTTGCACCCATTATTTTTTTGGCGAAAGAGCCTTTACGTCTGACATCGGGCTGCCCCATAAACTTTTGATCAGTCCCTTTCATCATGCCACAAGATACCCCTCTGGTAACTGTGCTTGTTCAGCATATTTACATCGAGCACATCAAAGGATTTACAAATCGGAAAAAAAAAATCCTT
>JAMZAV010016070.1:0-11112 GCA_024449915.1 Sweltsa coloradensis | reverse complement strand
AGGATGTTAGCTACTGCTACGCTACTACTGCTAACATCTTATACGTCGGCCCGCGATTCTGACCAGACGGGTGGGACTACAATGTTCATATTTTACATGGACATTAAGGTTATAGAAATATAGTCTCTTTTGAAAAAAAAAAGTTGAAAAAGTTTGTTGGAAGGCTTCCAAATAAAGGGTTTAAATAAGCCTTAAACACTAGGCATACAATCAACAAGTAACCATAGTTACTTGACACTTGTTGACGGTATAAGCAGAGTTAGGCGGGAAAGTGCGATACGTTAACAAATGGCGGACATTTTAAATTTTGCTTCTATGTGTGAAACGAGAAAAGTTGTCATTATACTCTCATAAAACAAATCAGAAACCGTCCCTGGCCTAGGCCCAGATGTAGAAAATTATTTATAATGCAAAAGTGTAGGTCTAAAGTTCCATTTGGCTATAGGACTAGTAAAATTCATACTTACATTACATGTTTGACAAGCCTAGCCAACCCTATGCCAGCACAACATTGTTCTGCCCGGTGGTTCTGCCACACAATACACACAAACACAATGTCGAAGCAAGGTGTCGAATAATATGAGCTTGCTCATCTGTTTGTTTACATAATTGCAACAATCAAATCATTTCATGCAACTCGTCTTTCGATTGGCCCGCGTTTATGAAGGCACTGCCATCTAGAATAAATATAGAACTTTTTCGAGCTCTTTGCTATACGCAAATCTTTTTAAAGTGTTTGGATTTCGTGATACTCTTTCAACTCACAACCCATGACGTTTTCCACGATACCGTTCAAGAATACCAATTCCTTCGAAAACGACTTCGTTTTCAAATTGCGTTTTCAACTCATCTCCCACGAACTCAAGAATTGGGGTCCAGTCCTTATACCGTCGTTAATAATAATATAATAATAATAATAATAATAATTTTATTCACCTTGACTGGTACATTGCACAAGTATAACTCTTAATGGAGAAAGTGAATAGCCTAGCCTATGGTTAAGAATAATACATACATTGTTAACTTATACAATTATACATAAAAATATACATTTCATAATATCTTCCCTTCTATTTCTATACCTAATAGGTACTTATTTTTGTCTTGAATTGCATTATTTTCAATTATATTCATGTTCATACGTACAAGTGTCAGGAATGTGAAGGAAAGTTGAGTGTAAAGCTATGGATGGGGTATTTGTATGTCCGGGCGCACTAAATTAAGTTAAAAGTCAGCTGGATGAAGGTATTCATTGATTGTGTAGAAGCAATGCTCTATTAGAAATGATTTCAATGTGTATTTGAAAGAGTCTAGTGATTGTATGTTTTTAATTTCTGGTGGTAGATGATTGTAGATTGTTAGACATTGGTAATGAGGTCCTTTGGAGAAACGCGTTGTATTGTGAGTTGGGACATGAATTTTTGATTGTGATCGTGTATCATGGTCATGAATTGTTGAGTTTAATTTGAAGAGGTGAGGGTTTGATTTGATAAAGACTGCTGCAAGTTGTATTAAAGTACTTGCTAAGGTCAAGATTTTTTGGGTAGGAAAGATATTTCTACACGAGGTACGCCAAGAGGCTCCTACTATAATTCGAATGGCCCGTTTTTGTAATCTAAAAACTCTTATAGCTTGTGGCGAGTTTCCCCAGAAAATAAGTCCGTACGATATGTGTGAGTGGATGTGAGCATGGTATATGAGAATAAGGACGTTGTGGTTGACTAGGGCTTTTATTCTTCTGAGGAGGAAACAACCACTCTTTATCTTTGAGCAAACAGCGTCTATGTGGTCTGTCCAATCAAGGGTGTCAGTCATATGTAGACCCAGGAACTTGATGGCGTCAGAGCAGGCAATGCTCTTAGATGAGATGCGAATGAGGAGGCTTTCGGTGGATCCAATTACTTGTGAGTGGAAATTTAAATACACCGTTTTTGACGGTTGAATAGAAAGGAGGTTTTTGTTGAGTATTGTGACATTATGGAAGCTTGTTCGTTGGACATTTGTGAGAGTGGTGTTAAAGATTTTCCTTTTTGTGCTGTGAGTATATGGCTGAAATCATCGACGTATTGTGTTAGTGTACCAGCGGTGAAACATTCTGGCATATCGTTGACATAAAGGAGGAAGAAGGGTGGTCCAAGAATGGTTCCTTGTGGGACACCACTTTTCAGGATCAGCGGTTGAGAATGAAAAGGGTGGTTGAGTTTGCGGATTTCGACTATTTGAGACCGGTCAGATAGGTTATACCACCTATACCCAGGATGTACATAAATCCGGGTCTAGATATTTTACATCCTATATTGTTACTGCTAATACCATAGAAATTAAATCAACTTTGATAAAAATATTATATTTTAACAAATAATTTTGTAATGGAACTTGAAAAAGTAATGAGATCACACACATAACAAAAACTTGTAGAAATACAGCCAAACATTACACACTCAAAAGGAATGAGATCTAAAAAAAGGGCCAAGCTCATCTACCCTTCCACATTTGCGCATTCTTAATTCATAAACGTACAGTGTCCCATAACAGCATCCTCGAAAAGCTTGGCAAAATAGAATTTGCATGTTATTACGTTTAAATTAATTAGAAAAAAAGAACTTGGATAAACTATTACGTTAAATTAATAATCGCAAATTCTATTTTGCCAAGCTTTTCGAGGGTGCTGTTATGGGACACTGTACGTTTATGAATTAAGAATGCGCAAATGTGGAAGGGTAGATGAGCTTGGCCCTTTTTTTAGATCTCATTCCTTTTGAGTGTGTAATGTTTGGCTGTATTTCTACAAGTTTTTGTTATGTGTGTTAACTAACTAACTCTAAAGTCTATAGCATTTTGTTGGGTCCCTGGTCATTCCGGGATCTTAGGTAACGAAGTAGCAGACAAATGTGCAAAATCAGCATGCGAAAAGGACAACATAGACTGTCAACTAATCATACCTTTAGATTTTTAAGCATTTTTAAACAAAATCTTTAAGAGCAATGGCTATATTCCTGGAACAAGATAGAAAACAATAAATTGCGCCAAATCAAGAATAGCACGGCAGCCTGGATCTCTTCACGTCGCTCCTCTCGCCGTGAAGAAGTGGTTCTGGCTCGTTTAAGAATCGGGCACACATACCTCACTCATGGATATCTTCTAAGAGGTGAAGACCCTCCCATTTGTGATGAGTGTGGCGAAGTTTTAACTATTATACACGTTTTAGAAACCTGTACAAAATATAGTAGTGATAGACAAGATTTTAAATTACATCAGACACCTCTACGACAAGCGATAACGTTATTAATTTGTTACATAAAGTAAACCTTCGAAATTCAGTAACCTTCGAAATTCAGTTTTAAATTCATATTTATTTAGCAATCAGAAAATGCGATGGGCACTGATAACTTAACTGTTTTGTGCCCTAAAACCCCAATAACTAACTAACTAACTAACTAACTAACTAACTAACTAAAGTCCAACTCGCAACCTTCTCGTGGTTTGGCCCGTGAGTAGGGGAGTTCCACTCCCTGAAACGAAAAAAAAAGTTAGGTAAATTCCACTTGCGCATGTGCATGTTGCATGCAGGTAACTTCACTTTCCACTTCCACCCAATGTTCAGTGTGTATAATGCTGAATTTTTTAAATTACTTCAAAGCCTACTATATGTCCAAAGGAGTAACCAATTTAAAGTTTCTAATCTGCACAGACTCATTGAGTTCCCTGGAAGCAATGTCTGAAATTTATCCAAGTCATCCCATAATTCACAAGGTTCAGATTATACTTACAAATCTTTCCTATAAACAAAAGTCTGAAGTATTTTGTTGGGTCCCTGGTCATTGCGGGATCTTAGGTAACGAAGTAGCAGACAAATGTGCAAAATCAGCATGCGAAAAGGACAGCATAGACTGTCAGCTAATCATTCCTTCAGATTTAAAAGCATTTTGTAAACAAAAGCTTAAAGAGCAATGGCAATATTCCTGGAACAAGATAGAAAACAATAAATTGCGCCAAATCAAGAATAGCACGGCAGCCTGGATCTCGTCACGTCGCTCCTCTCGCAGTGAAGAAGTGGTTCTGGCTCGTTGGAATCGGACACACAAACCTCACTCACGGATATCTTCTTAGAGGTGAAGATCCTCTAATTTGTGATGAGTGTGGCGAAGTTTTAACTATAAAACACGTTTTAGAAATCTTTACAAAATATAGTAGTGATAGAAAAGGTTTTAAATTTAAACCTTCCCTCAAAGAAATTTTATCAGACAACTCCACGACAAGCGATAATGTTATTAATTTCTTACGTAAAGTAAACCTTTTAAATTCAATTTGAAATTCATATTTATTTAGCAATCAGAAAATTCGATGGGCATTGATAACTTTACTGTTTTGTGCCCTAAAACCCCAATTACTAACGAACTTGTATTGTTTTACGTGCCAAAAGTAGGTCTTTCGTGTGCCTTCTACGATCTGATCGGGGGTGACGACAACATATGACATCTGTCGGTTCTCATCAGTTCATATGTCCATAGTAAGTGGTGTTCCATTACTACGAGCATTCCTGGACATAGTTTTTTTAACTTCTTCTTCCATTATTGCATATTTGCGCATACTGCATAGCACTATACATTATCAAAATTTGCCTAAGTTTTAAGAAATGAGCAGGTGAGTCTGCCATAAGTTAGTTCCTCACCAACCACCCAATTTATGTTTTACTATGTGTATGCCGGTCGAAGAGAGTTCTTCCACATAGTGACCGGTGCCCATTAAGGGGGCTCTCATGCACTTTTCCCTTCCTCCTTCTTTCATTAATCACCAATCCATTCTCCCCTTTCAATCTATTTCATCTTATTCTTATCATCAGTGCTGGCCCCCTTAGTGACGATTAAAAAATTATATCTTGTAAATGTGATTTTAAACTTATTTTTTTATTTTTTTTATCCAGAAATTTGCAAATATGGCCTTTTGGGAAATCTCTTAAATTGGTTTTAACCTGCTTCTTTTTTGTTCCATATAGATACTAGCTAGAGCATCGTACCAATCTTAATGGTCCTTTATAACGTTGTGTATCTGTCGTTTCGGAATATTGGAGAAACGTTTCGTGGCCTACTGTGTGGCACCAGGGTCGCAGGTGACCCTAGCTACCCAGTGTTCTACTTTCCTCTTCGTGCACGTGCATTGTGTCGTACACCACCTGTGGGCTAGCTAGACGGCGACGAGAATGACAACATGGACGGATGATGACACAGACGGAGACGACCACGACGTGGGGTAACCCCAGCCCTCCCCATACGCTTGAGGCTGGTTCTAAACAGCACAGGCCTGTCCACCCCTTTCCCCCACGTCATCCCTTACGTCCCTCCCTTCGTCTCGATTAGCCAAGTTGCATAAATATGAGACGTTAAGCTATATCCAATCCAATCCAATGTTGATTGTTGGCCCATAGATCTGCATTGGGAACGGTATAGACGCCCTGAATATTTGGATTTTTGGACTGTTACAATTCAAAGAAAACTTAATTCTTATATTGTCGGATACGGAGGTACAATGTAGTTATGAAGTGTGGAAGCCAAGTTGATCAAGCAAGGCTCAAGATAAAGTACATATGTTGTCCATATTAATACTTATACTTCCTCGTCATAGTAGGAATTATCCCTAACACAAGGAAACAATAGGGTATAATATTGCCAGGGCGTAAGTGGCCGGGTATACTTATATTACACAGTAGAACAATTGGGTCTAATATTGCAGGGCATGAGCTGCAAAGAATATCTATATTACACAGTAGAACAATCGGGCCTAATATTGCAAAGGCATAAGCGCCCGTGAATATTAATTTTATATAACACCTTAGATTGTTTGCAATGAAGTCGCCCTTGGGTAGTAAATATCATAAAGATCAATAAAATAGTTCTCAGTAGTACCTGGGAGTGGGTGGTAGGTACGTTAACAACTTGCTAAACCCATGGAACGACCAGCCGCCCGCTCTCAAAGACTGCCTAGTGAGTCATTTCCCTTCCCTGTGCAAAGAGCACTAGTGGGAGAAAGAACTACATGTGCCGTGTTAGTTTTGTACTTCAGCAAGGCTCTATTTTTTGTGCTAACATACAGCAATGCAGACAAGGCAAGGCCAACTGGTGATCGATTGCATGGCCACTGTATCTATTTACAAGTATTGTTTTTTAAGTGAAATGTCGCATGTTACAATTGGTCCATAATAAAAGAAAAATCCCAGAAAATGTGATATCTGCGACATTGTGTCGTCACGATGAGCCTCTACATATCTTCATATATTACTCACAACCAATTAATTACACCTAAAAGCACATACGCCACTGTCATCAACATGATTTGCAAAAAGTCAATGCACCTTGCGTGCAGCTTCGATATGACCTCGCCGCCCCGCACCTTTTGACGACTTCTTGCACGCACTCGGGACAGCAGAGAGCCTCGCCTTGCAGTTGGTCTGTTGTTCTTGTCTCTGGCGGACGTGTTTTGTCCGCGCTCTTCGCTCTGGTCTCATTGGGCCTCCACAGAACTCAGCGTTAGCTTCTGTTGCTGCTGTATGTGTTGCTTGTTCAAGTCTTTGCTGTGTCCTCGTTCTCATTCATCATTCTGTTTAATGTTTGTTATCTTCAGGAGGTTGTTTGTTCTGTTCAGACTGGATGGTTTAGTTGTCTCTTTATTCTGCCCTGCTTGTCAGAGAAGCGCTCGTCATCTCAGACTTGTGCTCCGTCCGCGCAGCCAGAGGAGTTGATGTTCAGAAAGTGCGGAGTTCTGTTCAATGTGAGATTAGGGCTTTGACGCGGTTTATGTGCTACATTTTTTCCGCTCTTTATATTGTTGTTAACTCTTCAGCTTAATAAACAAATATCTTAGAGGCGCGAATAATCTTTGCTGTTAAAACGGCCTAAAACTAATACTAATAACTTAGTTTCGCTCTTGTTCAGACTCCACAGCACATGGCGTTGGCTTCTGTTTCTGCTGAACGTGTTCAGTTACACGTCTGTTATCTTTAAGAGAATGTCTGTTCCGTCCAGACTGAAAGGTTTTGTAGCTACTCAGTAAAGCGTTCGTGATCTCATTGTTGTTCTGCGTCTATTCCGACCGCACAGGTTGTGCAGTTGGTGCTTGCTTCTGTTTAGTGCGAGATTAGGGGCTTGACACACTATAGTGGTGCTGGTTTCTGTGCCGTTTTTATGTTGTATAGAGATGACGTTTTGTTTATAAAACTGGATTAATTTACTGAATAGTAGGGACCTATTATCTTAATCTAGCTAGCACATCTTGGAGTTCATTTGCTTCATGTGCATTGCGCAAACGATGTATGTTGAAATTTAATAACCTTAAAGTTCTTACTTTTTACACTTTTTTCCTTTTTTTTCAAGTTTTTTGCAGGGGTATTTGACGTGACTGACTAGAGTGCCTTTAGTCATGAATGTCTTGGTGCACTTTGAGCACTTGTGTGGCTCCTGCGGCTCCGTGTTTCTGGTGGAATGTGAGGTGTATATTTTTTTTGAATGAACGTGGGCAGTTCTTACAATGGTGGTGGTGGTGGTGATAGCTGTCGAGAACAGAGTTGCATTCCTGCTCAGCACCTAAAAAACAATGATTTTACTTGAGAGAAAATATTCGTATATAAACAGTTATTTTGAAATAAGAATGCACACACACAAAGAAACACAGAAAATAAATTAAAATCAACATTAAGCCAATACAATTATGCATGAATAATCCTATCACCGGAACTAGTTATAACAGATATGATCCATCACACACATCACATGATACAGAACTTTCTTCGCGATAGAACATTTAAAGTACGGATTGCCGAACGACATCTGCAGATTGCATTGAACAACATCGGTGATTGGGCCTGTGCACACGGCACAAAACTTTCTGCCGATAAAACACAATGCATTCACTTTTGTCGTGGTAGGAGTATGCACGTAGATCCACGTCTTAGCCTAAACGGTGTGCGACTAGAATTTAAACGACACGTTCGCTTTCTTGGCTTGGAGTTTGATACTAAACTAAATTGGAGATACCACGTCACAGAACTGCGCAAACGCATGTTGAAATTAAATATCCTTAAAGTTCTTAGTAACACTTCGTGGGGTGCGGACAGGACTTGTCTTTTGCGAATATATGGTTCACTGGTTAGACCCAAATGGACTATCCCTGTTGGTCTACTCGTAGGCCCTTTTTCCCCATCTTAAATTTCTCGATACTGTCCACCCAGTGGTCCCCGCTGCGCTGGGTGCATTTCGGACGACGCCGCCCCCTCCCTGTATGCTGGCTCCCTCACAGAAAAGGAAATTATTTTGAGCAGATGGCGCAAGAGCGCGCCACGAGTGCAATTTTTCCCATATGCCATTTTTATCCAAAAAAAAACATTCCCCCCCCTGTCCAGCCACCCCACTCTATCCAGGGGAGTGCACGTGCAGTCCCCCCCCCACCCCGGGCCCGACCAGGGCCCTTTGTTGGCCTCGATTTCTACCCTTCACCACTAAATGTATTCGATTTTCGTCATCAGTTTTTGTAGTCGGGGTTTAAAAACATCAACCTATCAGACTCTGCCCGGGGTAACTTTGATGGGGGGCGAAATCGCGTGTTCCTCCTTTGACGACATTAAGTGATTTGTGCAGCAGACGGGACACATGGCCGGGCTTGCCATCACAAAAAAGCCCCATCTGGCGGATGGCTGCCCCCCGTGCGGCTGGGGCGAAACGAGGAAGGGACCTCTTTGGGGAGTGGGGATCCCTTTGCTCCCCTCGGCGCGAGCGCGACGGGGTGAGCCTTCAGTCACTGTGGCCCAGGGCCCGTCTTCTGCTGCCTCTCGCTCCCAAGGGAAATGGCCCTGGGGTACCTCCCTTTCCTATCTTTATTTACCCCCGTGGAGGGAGATAGTTTCACTCCATGACAGTAATGCGAAACCCACACGTGAGTCCCAGCAAAGAAGCGTCAAAAACAAAAAGGGGGGCAACACAAAGGGGAGTGACCATGCCCTTCTGCCATAGACTTCTTAACAGCAAGGGCCAAACAACGTGCTGTCAACCTGCGCATTCCCCACAGTTTTTTGGGGAGGTTTAAAGGGGGCGATCAGCCATAAAGGTTGCTCATTGCTTCACCCAAACCTAGGGGACTTTTACAGATGCTGCTGTTGATCAACCCGCCGTAAAATTTTCACCATAAAAGCCAGGGTTGAACGCCTTCAGGGCACCCGCCAAGGCACAAACTTCTTTTTATTGTGTCCGTTGACTACGGTTTCTCTCTCTCAAGGTTAAAATCGCAAGAGAGCCTCGAGTCAAACGGAGAAAGGGGCACCAACCAAAAATGGGAGAGGCAACTCTTAAACCCCAACACAAAAACTCTAGCGACTTTAAGTGGGTCAGCTGTCTAGTTTCCTCGACGCCATTTCCCAGCGACGTCCTCTTCAGGAGACAAACACGCCTTTAGCACCACTTCCCCTTCTCATATCCAAATATAACTTCTATTTCAACCCACCAGTTCAAGTGTGTACAGGCACCATGATCGGACTTCGCAAGTCGTCCCCCATGGTGTTTCGTGCACACAACATTCTCTACCCCATCTACCTTGAAGAACTTCTCTTGGAGATTCCTGCCACAAATCGGACCCTTCACGTAGTTTCTATTTATTTGCCTCACGACCAGCACTTGGCATTGGACGTGCAAGCTTACGGCGAGTGGCTTTCTATTGGCCTCAGGCGAGAGCTATTAATAAAAATCCACTCGTCAAATCGATGCGACATATTCTCATAGTGAATCAAGATCTATTCTTTCTCCCAAACTACTTCAACGACTTTTGCCGTCTACCTGTGAGAAAATAACCATGTGATACAACACTCTAAATGACAAGTTAAAATCCTTTTCATTCCCTTACGTCCCTCTCTACGTCTCGATTAGCCAAGTTGCATTAATATGAGACGTTAAGCAATATCCAATGCAATGCATTGTGTTCTAATTGGTTTGTAATGAATAATGATCGTAAAATACATGGATATTGTAATATTTGCGAAAATGATGTATCATCACGATGAACCCCACTACACATTTAAATCTCTAGCTCACATCATGCAGATAATGTGCTACTAACATACATACGATTTTGAAGAATTTCAATACATTGAACGTGCAACATCGATATGACCTCGCCGCCCCGCACCTTTTGATTGCCATCTACACGGGCTACATCTAGCGCAGCAGCAGCCTAGCCTCGCAGTCAGTCTGTTGTTCTTGACGCCGGCGGTCGTGTTTTGCCTTCGCTTTTCGTTGTGTTCTTGTTCGGCCTACACAGTACGTGGTGTTGGCTTCTGTTTCTGCTGAATGTGGTCAGCTTAATGTCTGTTCTGTCCAGACTGATAGGTTTTGTACATTGAATTTGTGTCCGTCTCTGTTTTATGCTGTTTGCCTGTCAGTCAGTATCTTACTTTCTGTCATTTGTTTCCCTGTTTCGTCGACGTGCAACGTGGGTGCTCGGTTTCTGAATGTGGTTTCGTGTATCTCGAGTCGCCTGTGTCGGGATCTGTCTGGACGTGCTCCCTTACGGTGGTGTTTGCTACTACTTGACATGCCCTCGACCTCTCCGCCCTCTTCTGCTGCCTGATGGACAATTTCAGCACTTCCTCTACCCTCGGACGAATAGTTTTCTTTGATTTGATATTTGTTTTTGAATGCTTGCGAATGAATGCGCAGATGTTTTTGTGGGCAGTGTACGAGATCTATTTCATCTTATTCTTATCATCAGTGCTGGCCCCCTTAGTGACGATTAAAAAATTATATCTTGTAAATGTGATTTTAAACTTATTTTTTTATTTTTTTTATCCAGAAATTTGCAAATATGGCCTTTTGGGCAATCTCTTAAATTGGTTTTAACCTGCTTCTTTTTTGTTCCATATAGATACTAGCTAGAGCATCGTACCAATCTTAATGGTCCTTTATAAACGTTGTGTCTCTGTCGTGTCGGAATATTGGAGAAACGTTTCGTGGCCTACTACGTCATAGTAGGAAATTTTCCCTAACACAAGAAACAATAGGGTATAATATTGCCAGGGCGTAAGTGGCCGGGTATACTTATATAACATGTAGAACAATTGGGTCTTTTATATATTAC